>JBAPLJ010001680.1:0-188064 GCA_037832345.1 Rhizophora mangle | reverse complement strand
AAGAAATCCTAGTTGTTTAATCAATTTCAACAACATGGACATTAAGAGATAATGATATTGAGATAATGATGTATTTATCTTCTAAAATTCAACATTTTCAAGTACTGGGTTGGTACTAAGCTTTAGAATCCACTCTTGTATATTCTTCTTATATAATGTCATTTAATAAAGGCCTAGTTTGTATTTTTTTTTTTTGGGAAATTATGAGTTAGTTTAATTATATCATTAATATAATGTGAAATTAGGCATTATGTCATTTATCTAAACTTTCTTAATAATTGAATTTATACAAAATATTTTTAAGTTGAGTGTAAGTTCTAGTTAAACAACTACACACTTCAACATTTGCAATGTCAGCATTTTAAAAATGAGGTTTCTGATGACATTACTAGAGTTATATGGTGAAGATGAAGTTTTTTTTATGATATATTACATACAAGAGTATCATTTTATGATCTTTGTTCAAGTTGACTGATAATGTTTGTCTATTTTTTATAATTTCTAATAATCTTAGATGCAAAGTATAATTATGCCTTAAATTTTATACCAAAGTTTTCTTTTCATTTGTTATCATTCTACAATTGATAGCTTGTAGTTTAGGTCCTATCATCAACCTTGTATCATAATCACCATCAAAATTTAAATAAATTAACTAATATTGAAATCTAGTCATTGAAAGATATAAAGAATACAAACAATTAACAAGTGAGTTCAACAACTAACAATTTTATAATCATAAAAAAATGTTATTATTTTGAAATCTAGAGGAAAATTAAATAACCCAGTATTTTTGATAATTTGATTTTCCCAACAAAAGGAATGGTCCCAACAAATACATGTGTTAATCAAATTTTCCATTAATTTTATTTTTGAAAAAAATAAAATAACTATTAAAATTAAAATGGTATACTTTAAATTAGCTAGCTTTTTATTTAAATTAACTATAATATCTCCATCTCACATTGTTCTATCAAAAGTCAGAATCCAATGCAAATGGCAAATAAGCACTTTAGATTTGGACAAAGAACATGTTCTTTCCAAATTGACATCCAGTTATGGCCTCATCATTCAATCACTATGCCTTTAATCAATGAGTTTTCGTTGAATATCTATTGTGAGTCTGTGTCGTATTGCAAACACATTTTTGTTTCAAAATCTTTTTTGATTGATATATTATTGATTAGAATTAATGTTTGTATTTAAATTTTGTTGAAGAGAGGTGCTAATTATCAAGCAAAACATAGGTCCTCCATTTAAGTTTTTAATTCCTCTCATTTATGTTCCTCTTCTTCCTATTAATAAACTCTCTAATAAATCTTTATGAATATTTTTTTATTATTTTTTTCATTCATGTTTTGGATGATTCACTCTCATGTTTTTTTTATTAAGGTAGTTTTTACCATTTGTGGTTTCAAGTAATATAAGGATCAATCATCTTATGCAAAAGTCATGAGTTTGATTCCTTATCAAAGTATTCAACGGAATTAAATGTATATTTGATCTTACATAATTGTATGAGTGGTTGGTGACTCTTGCTAGGTAACATAGAGTTTGCTCATCTGTAAATTCAATGCAACGACATAACTAACTTTGCAACAACCTAGTGCAATCCTTCCTAACAAATTTTTGAGTGCTACCCTTATGAAAAAAAAAATACATATAAACAAGCAATACTAGTAAATGTGTCAACATGAGTTATCGAGTGGAATTATTCAGAATCAAATTACTTTTAAATCATGTTACATTTAGATTATTTTTGAGTAGGCTTTAAGTCAATCCTAGAGTTGATAAGTTATTATTTAAGAATTAATTTTTTATTCTTAGTCATTTTCAATTTATTTATTTTTGATTTTTTATATATTAATTTATTTTAAAAGTATTATTTTTTATTTTTATACTAATTTTTTTCCTATCACTCTACTTCAATTATAAGTTAACCAGCTAATTTTTTTATTTATTGTATAATATAATAACTAAAAAATTTATTATTTACTTTTTACATATCAATTTGAATAAAAAGTATAAAATTTTTTATATTATATACTAATTTTATCTTATTATTAGGTGTTGGTTATATGTTGATTCGTTAATTTATAATAGATAAAAAAATTATTATTTAATATGTATTTTGTATATATTAATTTGTATGAAAAATTTACAAATATATTATGTAAATTACATATATTTCTATTATTTACAAAATGTGTATACAAAAATATGTGGGTGTATGTGTGTGTAATTTTGAAAATATCATAAATATTTTTAAGAAATGGATTATTATATATATAAAATAATTAAGCTAAATTTAATGTTATATATATATATATATATAAGTAAAACAAAACTTATGAAAATTAAATATATTATTTATTTATATAATATATAAAAAAATGACACACAGTTAAGATATGTATACATTCATGTGTGTGTGTATGTGTGTGTAATAGAATAATAAATAAAAAATCAAGAAATGAATAATAAATTTATTTTTTTCACATAAAAAAAAATTCATAAGATTCATTCTAAAAATAATAAAAATTGTACTATTCAATAATATAAAATCAATAACTAAAATATTACAATCTTTTATTTTAATTTTTAAGTTATTTTGAGAAAAAAAAAAAGTTCTACAAAATGATTTATTTTTCAAGCTCAACCAAGCATAATAAACAATATCATACAATATTATAATGATAATTACAAATTTCTTACAAAGTTTACAACTGAAAGAAATGTGTTCAATTTGCCCACCAAGTAGTAAAGTATGCTCATATAGTGGCCAACTTAAACCTTTGGTATTCAAACAACAAACATAGTGCACATATTTAAATGAAACAAAATTTAATATTGATCTAAATATCTAAATTTGATTTAAAAAGGTGACACCATAATTTTTAAATTGTTATCATCATCATGATTTAAGACTAATTAAGGGACAAAGCTAATAAAACTATAAAATATATGAGTCAAGTACATTTATAATATTGTAAACTAATAAGTTGCCTTCTTATATTCTAACATCCTAAACTATGTAGCCCCGTTAGTTGGCATAACAAAAAATTTCACGTGCAATGCTCCTTTTAGTTTTTTGGGCACAACAATTCTACATTTCATACTACAAACAAATTAGTTTTTGTGATTATAAATAAATGCAACAACCATCTTCTCCTCTCTATTTTTCTCAAGCTACCCAATACCTATTCGAGTTTCATGTGCAGCAACCCTTTTCTCCTTTCAATTTTTTTGGCACAACACTCATAGTTTTTTTAACATAACAAATACAATGTTTCTGACACAACATACTAATTTTGGTGATTATACATAGGTAACAACCCTTCTCTCTTTCTGATTTTTCATAAGCTCTTTCTCTCATACTAACGAAACTTTTTCTTTGCCACCATGCAATGGATTCAATTGTTCAACCTAGTTGATTCTAAGGAGGAGGAGAATAATAGCCACCATAGAAACTATTATTTTTACATGAATAACTCTATTACTATTACAAATTTCCAATTTTTTCAAAACTTCTTCCCTTAACTCCAATTTCCTTGGAATTAGCAAATCATAAGGATTACATGTACCATCTTAGTTAGTTTAAATTTTTTTCTTAACTCCTATCAAGTTCAAGCTACAACCATTTTGGTTGACTTTAACCATTAGAACCTTATTTATGTGTTGAAACTTTGGGTAGTAGAGAAACCCTCACTTTTTCCTTTTGCACTCACTCTAACACATGATTCTCTTTCCATGTTGGCAACACATCCTTCCATTTCAAATTTAATTGATTGGAAGGTTGTTCTTACTTTTTCACATTTGTAGCACTATCAATTTGTCTATCTCAAACCCTATCATTACCTCTAAGACATTTCATTGCTAAAATTATTTTCATTGATATGGAATTCATTTTATTTACAACAATGGTGTATTGGAAGTATTTGATATTGTTTTGGGTGCTACCATTATCATTATTTCTCACAATGTCTTAGAGGTGTTAGATGAGTATGAAGAAAGAAGGCAAAAGCTAGAGCTATTAAGAAACCTTGGTTGTCTAATCAACTTCAACATTATAGACATTTTGCATGAAGAGCATATATAAGGGAAGGAGTTTGATATTAAGATAATAATGTATTTATGTATTTGAAATTCAACATTTTCAAGTACTAGGTTCATACTAAGCTTGAAGATCTACTCTTGTATATTGTTGTTAAGTAATGTTATTAAATAAAGCTTTGTTTGCTATGTTTTTTGGAAAATTATGAGCTAGTTTAATTATTGTCATCAACATAATGAGAAATTAGGCATTATGTTGTCTATCTAAACTTTCATAATGACCATATTTATACATAATTAATATTTTTAAGGTGAGTATAAATTCTAGTTAAAGAGCTAAACACTTTAACATATGTAACACCAACAATTTGAAAATCAAGTTTATGATGAGATGAAGAGAGAGATACTAAGGTTGCATGGTGAAGATGAAGTTTCTAATGTTATATTACATGCAAAAGTATCATTTTATGATTTTTGTCCAAGTTGACCGATAATGTTAGTATATTTTTTATAACTTCTAATAATCTTAGATATACAGTATAATTATGCCTTAAATTTTATACTAGAGTTTTCTTTTTGTTTGTTCTCCTTCTAGGGTTGATAGCTTGTAGTTGAATTCTTATCATCAAGCATCTATCATAATCACTATCAAAATTTAAATATATTGACTAATATTGAAATCAAATCATTAAAAGATACATAGAATACAAACAATTAATAAGTGGGTTGAATAACAAGCAAACTTATGATAATAATAAAAAATTATTATTGTTTTCAAATTTGGAGGAAAATTAATAGTTTGAATTTCCTAACAAAAGGAATGGTCCCAACAAACACATGTATTAATCACATTTTCTATTAATTTTATTTTTAAGAAATAAAATAAATATTAAGATTAAAATTAGGTATACTTTAAATTAATTAGCTTTCTATTTAGATTAACTATAATAATTCTATCCTGCATTGTTCTATTAAAAATCAAAATTTAACTTGAATGGCAAATTGACCCCCTAGATTTGGACAAAGAACAAGCGCCTTCCAAATTGACATCTAGTTATTGCATCATTGTTTGATCATTATGCCTCTAATTGATGGGTTTTTGTCAAATATCTATTGTCGATCCATGTCATATTGCGCGTATGTTTCTATTTTGGAATCTTTGTTAATTGATGTATTATAGATTAGAATTAATGTCTATGTCTAAATTTTGTTGAAGAAAGGTGCTAGTTAAGATACAAAACAAAGGTCCCCTATCCAAGTTTAGTTCCCCTCATTTATGCTTTTTTTCTTCCTTTAGGTGAACTCTCCCACAAATTTTTATGATTCTTTTTTTATATTTTTATCTTTCTTTTTCTAGATGATTCATTGCATGAGAATTAAATTTTAACTATCCAATGATAAAGCTTTGTTGGTGGTCGTAAAGTTTCAGTTCTACTTTTATTGTGCCATAAGCCTAAATGTTTATGGTTGTATTGACTGTCACATTTGCTCATGGTTTTTACTTGATGTATCCTTTTTCAAACTTACTACTTGTTTTGCTATTTTGTTGATTAATTTATTTAGTTATTATTAGAATGTAATTTTTGATTCTAATTCTTTTCACTAAATTTTTTTGACCATATTGTCAATGGTTTAGCAATTATATCAACTATTATAGGTACCTTAGTTTTGGTTTAGACTTTTCTTAGGCTATCAAAGTATCAATTTGCATTTTTGTTAGGGATGTATGAAAATCCATCCAGATTATAAATTCATGTTTTCAATTGGAAGGATAAGCATAAGTGAATGGTTAATAGTTGCAATTGGAGTAAATGTTGTGGACATAATGCCCATGTCAACAAGAAGTTTGAGAATATGCTTTCTTATGTGCAAAATGGTGTTGTTTTTAGCATAATTCTTGTGATTGCTAAGTTAGACAAGATGGATGGAATTATTGTAAAGGAACTTGCATTAGTGGGGTAAAATGAAAAGGAGGGATTTAGGGTTGAATTTTGGAGAATTCCTATTAATTAATTAAACTTGTAGTGCCTTTTTGTTTAAGCCTTAACTTGTTAAGACTGGTACTTGCTACTTTATTCAGGCATATAAAGAGAGAATTCAAGGGAACTATCAAAAATTTTTCAATTGTCTAATTAATTTCAAAGACATGGACATTTTACATGAAGATTATATGGTGTAATAGATAAAAAAAAAATCATTATTTATTATATATTAGTTTGAATAAAGAGTTCACAAATTTGACTATTGCATCAGTTAAATTAATTATTAAAGCAGCTCAAAGGCTTGTAATTAGTGGCATGACCCTAGTCATCTCCTAATGAACTAATGTATTTTTTAGACTATATGATATGAGACTAACCTCAATAATTCTTGAATCTTGATGACCTATCCTCGATTCCTAAAGATATAAGAATATATTTCTAGTTGGTTAGCCCTAGTCCTAACTGAGATCTCACACTAGATGACACTGCATTGCTTAAAATCTTTAGATCATCACCTAGATTCAATTAACTAAGACTCACAAAAAACCCACTATCGTGCAATCTAACTAGCCTAAACACTAGAGTTCACTAACCTAAGTAGCAAATCTACCCCTTCATCTCATCCTAAGTGTGACTCAAGTTACTAATCATTAGCACTTAAGACATTCCTTAACTCACTCAAAACCAATCAGTATTATAACCTAAGGAACCTTATAAGTGACCAAATCAGAATGAGGGTAGAATGAGAAAACTAGAATGCATTCATTCAATAATAAAACATGATCTCTAGGTACATAAGTTCAAGAACCCTAGAGTTAACGATTTACACAGTCATGGAATGAAGGAAAAGAGAAATACAAAGTGAGAAGAATGAGATTATTTTCGTCTGTCCTCTCTCCTCTTTTTCAACTCATGATTATCCTTTTTCTATGTTCATTCACCACCTCTTCATCTTCCTTGCAATTAATGCTCCTTTAGCCATTCATAATAACAAGGTTGCAACATGTCATAAGGTTATTCTCTCCTTCCCAATGCAATCCACGCTTACTTCTTCGTCTTCATTACACTTAATGCTCCTTTGACCAGTTCCTGCTTGCCTTGAAACTCTTCCCACCGTCTAGAATGGATTAGGCCTCAACTTGGACAATAATTCGGATGGTGGAGTATCGTGGCCCAAAACATACAAATCAACCTAGCTTCCTGCTCTATGGAGGCTTGCTGAACTTCACCCATGCATAACTCTATTGAGATGGCCTTATCTTCTTTTGTTATCTTCACAAGAGTTGTAACTCTTTGATTAGCTTTCCAATGACTCAAATTTCACAACTAAACTCCTTCCTGTTTATGAGATGTGGCCAAAAAACTAGACAGTGTGCGGCTCATCTGCTTAGTCCAGAGCCCCTCTCATAATCAAAGTTCAATATTTTGCCTTGTCCAATTAGTTTGGAATTTGCACATGGTTTCTTCATGGAAGTTGTAGCTCAGCCTCTTAACTATTTATGGAAATTGGTTCCGTTAAAAGAAACCTCCTACAACCTAAGAAATAGCCAAAGTATGTAAATTCCACAAAAACTTAATTTAACTAGACTTTTCTGATAATTAAGCATATGGACAACTAAGTGAGAAACCAGTCAAATTACATCATCTAGACTATCAAACATGCATAAGATATTAAGTATGAAGCAAAACACTATGCAAAACTTGGTCATTATCATGAGTGTATAATTTTTTATCTTTTGTACTAATTTTTATCTTATTATTAAGTTTTGGTTGTATGTTGACATACCAAATTATAATAGACAAAAAATTATTATTTAATATGTGTTTTTTATATATTAATTTGTATGAAAATTTTCCAAATATATTATATATATTACATATATTTGTATTATTTACAAGATGTGTATACAAAAATATGTATGTGTGTACCTCATTATTTATGACCTTATTAGTCCACCACACTTCACTAAAGTGTAGCCATTACCCTTCAGCCCTCTTGGAATTAGGATTTACAGGGACTCAAACCTATGTCACAGTGGTGGCAACACAACTTTAATACCAATTTGCTTAAAAGGATATCTTGTTATGGAATAGCCCAGAAACCTTGTTACTTCTTAAGGCAAGGATCTTACAAGATATATACTCTATATAAGAATACATGTTCATGCATATGAAGGATAAATTTATCCAATGCATGACCTTGTTATACTAAAGGTCACTCAGACATAAGTCTCTTAAGCTAGTACTAGTTTCTAGTCGACATACTAAATATGCATATGAAAACATTCAAATGAAATCTTAGTACATGCATTAAAGATAAATATTGAATTTCATTTGCATGCATTAAAGATACATAGACATTTGAAGGATAGCTTAGAGATTTCCCATTCGGGAATCCTTTTACAAGTTGAAAAGTATAAGAGAACACTTACAAAAGAGCCACTAGATTACAAGATAGGAAAATATATACAAAGGATAGGATTTTGTTCTAGGAGGACTTCCTCCTAAAACTTTTTCTAAGGTTTGTAGAACTTATTCCCAAAGGAAAAGTTTTTCTAAAAGATTTTTTTTTGGTTTAAAAAAAAATGCTTCTTCTTTTTAAAAGCTTTTTCTTTTTCTTTTTTTTGGTTGAAAAAAAATCTTTTTCTTTTTTCAAATGCTTGTCTAATGCTTGATAAGTGAGGCCTTTTCTAGATGCTTGGGCCTCAAATGCTTAGAGCTTGATAAGATGCTTGGAGCTTAAAGAGAAAGTTACTTTTAGTGAAAAACAAATGCTTTTACTTTAGTGAAAAGTAGATTTTTTTACTTTTTAGAAAAGCTTATGCTTTTTACTTTAACTTTGGGTGAAAGTAGAGATTCCTTCTACATTTGTCCTTTTACCCTTGATAAAAGCATTTCACCTTTGCTTTTTGCCTTCATCATTATGCTTGATGTGGATTGGACCAAAAGAATCAAGGCTCATGACAATTTCCTTGGCTCCATCCATAGCTTGATTGATAATTGTGGAGAATCTCTAGCAATGTTATCAAAGGTCTTTCACATGCTCAATGCTTGAAATTTGATGTTTGATATGGATGGGTCAAGATTATGATTCTAAGGAGAATTTTAATGATTCATTCTTGACCTCAACCAAGAGCTTCGAAGAGCATTCTAGAAAATATTTGGCAAGGTCTCCAAAAATCTTTAGTGTGATTACAAATAATAAAAACTTTTTGCTGGTAAAATTCCTTCTATTGATTAGCAAAAGGCTTGAGTTCTAGATAATAATTGACTATTGTTGAGTAGCAAAAGACTATTATCTAGGCTTGGAGTATTGGATTTGGCTGAGGTCTAGAATCCTTTAGAAAGGATTATTAGGACTTGCATAAAGTCCAAAAGAGCTTGTTGTCCAACTGACTCTTGACCTAACTTTGTAGTGGATTAATTCTATGACTCATTGGATAAGTTCATTGGACTAATTTTAGTGAACTAAACACTTGATGCACTTAATAGAGATGGCTAATCAAACAATATGAAAATTGAATGAATTTAGGCTTAGTGGCTATAATGGACTGCTACTTGGATACATAATGGACTCATTGACATTCAAAGAATGTATTAACAGACACAGCAAGGACTTATAAACATAAGTGGATGCTTGGATGACTAATAGGACTCTAATGGTGTGGTGGATTGGTCTTGGAATTGGATGATTCCTTTCTATAGGTAGTATGTTGTGCTAACTCTGATACAATGAAATGAGGACTCTTAAGGACTGTTAACTTTGATGCAACAAGGAATTGAGTAAGATGTAAGATCAAGATGAACAATGCAATGGACTAGTCACGAAACTTGGTTCACAATGGAACACTAAAAAATTTTGAAAAGTTTTTTTACTTTTTAAACATTGAATTCCTTCTTGAAGGTTATCCTTCTTAGTGGTTATTGATGTTGAATTACATGCATGTTTCTATTTTGAAATCTTTGTTGATTGATGGATTGTTGATAAAAATGAATGTCTATGTTTGAATTTTGTTAAAGAGAGGCACTAGTTAGGATGCAAAACAAAGGTTCTCCATTTAAGTTCCTAGTTCCTCTTATTTATGCTCCTATTTTGAGTAAACTCTTCCACGAATTTTTATGTCTCTTTCTTTTTTTAATCTTTCATTTTTTGGATGATTCACTACATGGGAATTGAATTTTGACTATCCAAAGATAAAGTGTTGTAGGTGGTTGTAATGTTTTAGTTCGACTCTCATTACACCATAAGCCTAAATGTTTATGGTTGTGTTGGCTTGCTCATGGCTTTTACTTGGTGTATCCTTTTTCAAATTTGCTACTTGATTTGCTATTTTGTTGATTAATTTATTTAGTTATTATTAGAATGTGATTTCTAATTATAATTCTTTTCACTAATTTTTTTTGACCATATTGTCATTGGTTAAGCAATCATATTAGCTACTCCAAATGCCTTAGTTTTGGTTTAGGCTTTTCTTAGGCTATCAAAATATGAATTTACTTTTCTATTAATGGTGTATGAAAACCAGTCTAGATAAAAAAATTCATGTTTTTGATTGGAATGATAAGCATGCATGAATGTTTAGCAGTTGCAATTGAGGTAAATGTTATGGACACAATGTCCATGCCTACAAGTATTTGGAGAATATGCTTTCTTGTGTGCAAATTGGTGTTATTTTTAGCATAATTCTTGTGATTGCTGAGTTAAAAATGATGGAATTATTGTAATGGATTTATGTTAATGAGATGAAATGAAGAGGAGGGATTTGGGGTTGAATTTTGGAGCATTTTTGTTAATTGATTAAACTTATGGTACCTTTTTGTTTAAGCCCTAACTTGCTAAAACTAGTATTTACTACTTTATTTAGGCTAGTATAGGGAGAGAATTCAAGGGAACTATCAAAAATTTTTTGGTTGTCTAATCAATTTCAAAGATATGGACATTTATACAAAAAGCATATAAGCAGGTAGGGAGTTTAACTCTGACATTATGATAATAATGCATTTGTGTGCCTGAATTTGAAATAGTTGTAGTACGTTGTTGATATTGAGCAAGAGAATCTACTTTTCTATATCATTCTTACTTAAAGCCAACAAATATAAGCTTTGTTTGTTATGTCTTCTGGCAACTATCATCACTCGAGCTAGAAATTTTGTTGAATTTGTTACATTTTATTGTTGTATAGATTATATTCTTATGTTTTAGTATTAAAAACATTAGTCAACTCCATAATCTTCTGCTAAGTTAGTTTCCTTTATCTCTTTTGGGTTCTTTGCCCCCATTGAGTTAATGTATATGATTTATGAAGCACATGGCCATTAGAAAGTTATGCTTAGTATTTCTTGCCATGTAGAGGCATGGCTAGTTACATAAATGCAAGAGATTGAAGTTAACATCTAAACTAAGGGTCTTGTCATATCTATACAAGAATTTAGGCATAAGTCCAAAAAAAAAAAAAAGCAAGGCTATAGAGTGAATTTCAAGCATTTGTTGATTTCCTTTTTAACTATTGGAAATGTTACATTAAAAATTAGAAGGGAAATTTGACTCAAGATACATCCTTTGCTGTTTCTATTTCTTTGTGATGGTCTCAATTTAGTTATGAGTTATTCATCTTTTTCATCCTTTCTTCTTGTGAATATAGACATTGGAACTTTTTGGTTGGTTTTACAACATTCATTCTACTAAACTTCAAAGTTTGCAGCTCTACAAAATTTTTACCTTTGTTTCTATGCCTTACATATAGGAAGTTAGTTTGGAAAATTAAGTGGGGGACTTGGTAGATCTTTTGACCTATATCTTACATGGCAAAAATGTAGTGGCAACCAATTATGAGAAAGTGAAATGTGTTTTTATTATTTTTCCCCTTTTAATACATTTTTTTTTCTTATTAGGATGATCTTATAGATAATCTCTTAGAGGATGATATTTCTTCATCATGTATTCTACAAATAGTGTTGCTTTTCCTTAGCAATCATGTCTACCAGAATAGATCTATGTGACATAGAGAGCAAGTGAAAATGCAAAATGGTTAAGAAGTCTGTTTGCAACTCTTTTATGACTTACTTTCATTTTTATGAGTCATTCAGGATGATGCCATAAATGGCTTAAGAGAAAATTGGATTGTAATGTATTTTAAATTTTGCTTTGAGAATAATGCTTGCATCTAAAATTTTTTTATAAAGAAGTTATTCTATTATAGAAATTTGAGCTAACTACCTTTGTAAGAGCACAAAACCAAAACTTCCAATGTATCTAAATCGTTTTCTTTATTATTTAGGATTTTATTTTTTTAAAAAAAAAATTAACTAGATAAAAACAAAAATATTTTCCTTTTTTTAGGTTACCCAACATAAGTATATTTTCTCTCTTTGTCCATTTTTTCCATAAATCTTATACCCTTTAATAAAAAAAAAAAACTTTTCAAAAATGTTTGAGCTCATAATTACTTGAATACAAATAAACATATTCTTTATGCATACATGAAAAAAAGCTAGG
The DNA here is from genome assembly GCA_037832345.1 of Rhizophora mangle. NCBI lineage: Eukaryota > Viridiplantae > Streptophyta > Magnoliopsida > Malpighiales > Rhizophoraceae > Rhizophora > Rhizophora mangle. The sequence goes on along the minus strand of JBAPLJ010001680.1, from coordinate 175,536 downwards.
AATTACCTAAGATCTACATAATTCTATAGGCATCTTGAATTGTCACTCACTCTAGTACATCATTAGGATCATTTTGTCTTGGTCAAAAAAGTTTGAATTGGAAATATGATTGAAATTAGTATTAGTCAAACAATATGTTATGTTTGATGCACAATCATTCCAAATCTTAGTCATCCAATTTCAAAAATCTCAAAATATTAAATTATTTGTCCTATCATCTTCACCATCCACTTTTACTTGTAGGATTAGCAACAACTAGGTTGGACAGATTGTAAATATAGTAAAGCCAACATAATAACATATTTGATATAAATGGCTAAACTACTATTAGTTAGGTAAATGCATATATAATTAATTGAATATATAAAAATAAAATATAATAAAAAGTACTTAATATAAAATAAAATAAAGTGTCATTAATTGATATCATGAATTGAAATTGGGCATTATATTGTTTATCTAAATTTTCATAATAATTAGATGTATACACAATTAATATTATTAATAAGGTGGATATAAGTTATATAATTAAATAATGGAACATGTCAACATCTGTAATGCAAGCATCACCCATGATTTTTGTCATAACACCCACAATTTTTGTCATAGAAATTTTTTATAATCATAATTATAGATTTCACCATCTCTTACAAAGTTTACACAATTGAAAGCAACGTCATTAGATCAAACCACCAAAACATGTCAATGAAGCCCCAAGAAGCAAAGAACTAAATTATATTACAATGTTGGAAAAGAGAGAGAGAGAGAGAGAGAGAGAGAGAGAGAGAAGAAAATTGAAAATAAAAATAAATGTACTTACGAGACAATGGCCCATAAGAATGGGCTCAAGGAGTGTCGTATTACACGTATGTTTCTGCTTCATAATCTTTTGTTAATTGATGTATTACTGTTCAGAATTAATGTTTGTGTTTGAATTTTGTTGGAAAGGGTCACCTGTTAGGAAGCAAAACAAAGGTCCTTCATTTATGTTCTTGGTTCTTCTTACTTATGCTCCTATTCTTTCTTTAACTAAATTCCCAACCATTTTCTTTTTTCGAGATTTTTTTTTCTTTCATTCTCTAGACTATTCTCTATCCATAGTTCTTTCCAGATGTTGGGTTTTCTACCAAAATTTTTTGTGTTTTTAATTTTCTATTTTTATTGCTATTCATATAAGTCATTAGTTTGTGTCCTTATCAAGGTAGTTTTTACCATTTGTAGATTTCAAGTAATAAAAGGATCAATCATCCTATGCAAAAGTCATGAGTTTGAGTCTTTATCAAAGTATTTGATGGAATTAAACATATATTTAATCTTATGTAGTTGTATGAGTGGTTGGTGACTCTTGCTAGGTAACATAAAGTTTCTCTTTTGTAAATTTAATGTAGTAGCACAACCAACTTTGTGGTAACTAGACATAATCCTCCCTAACAAATTGGTGAGTCCTACCATTACTTATGAAGAAAGATACATATAAATCAGCATTGCTAATAAATGTGTGGACATAAGTCATCAAGTGGAATTATTCTAAGTTGAATTACTTTTGAATCATGTTACATTCAATTTGCTTTTGGATGGGCTTTAGGTCAATCTAAAAGTTGATAAGTTATTACCTAAGAGTTTATTAATATATTTTAAAGCATACATCTTTTATATTTATACTAATTTTCCCCCTATCACTATATTTCAATTATAAGTTAACTATTTAATTCAAAAAAATCTAATCTTTTATTTATAATATAATTTAATAGGTAAAAAAAATTATTATTTATTATTTATTTTTTATATATTAGTTTAAATAAAAAGAATATAATTTTTTATTTTTATACTAATTTTTTATCTTATTATTAAACTTTAGTTATATGTTGATTTATTAATTTATTATAGATAAAAAAATTATATTTTAATATGTATTTTTTTTTTATATTAATTTGTATGAAAAATTTACAAATATATTATACATATTACATGTATTTAAATTATTTACAATATGTGTATACAAAAATATATGTGAGTGTATGTGTGTATAATTTTTTGAAATATCATAAATATTTTAAAATAAATATTGATTATATATAAATATAATAAAACAATATTTATATAAATTAAATACATTATTAATGTAAATTATATATAAAAAAAATAGTGTACATATGAGATGTGTATATACTCATATATATCCATATGTATAATATAATAATAAATAATAAATTTGTTTTGTTTCTTCTTATAAAAAAATTCATAAGATTCATAATTAACATAATTATAATAAAAAATACTAAAATTAGCCTTTTTTTTTATTTAAATATGATTTAATTTATTTTTTAGTGAATATATAGTAATATTTTACTAAAATTGTAGATATTAAAAATAAAAAATTTAAAATTTAAATAATATTTGAATTGATTTATATAGTAAATAAAATATTAGGGATTTGTATTTAAAAATGTTACTTTTTATTTTTTTTAATGAATGTTGAGTAACCTCATAATTAATTTGGGTAAACTACATTGAAAGACGTTAAATTTGAATAGCATTTAGAATTGAAAATTAATTACTCAAATTGATAGCTTTTTCTTCTTAAATAGGGTATATTTTATTTTTTAGTGAATTTAGAGTAATATTTTAACTGAAATTGTAGTAATTACATTAAAATATTATAAATTTAAATAACAATTTATATGATTTAAGTAACTACTAAAATCCAAGGTTTTATATTCAAAAATGTCATTTTTAAACTTTTTTTTGAATATTGACTAACTTATTACTTAAATTATATAAATAAAATGAAATAAAATGAATTTAAATTTGAATAATTATTAAAATAAAAAATACAATTAGTTTAATCAATTATTTTTTTTTTCAAATAATAATTTATTTTATATTTTGGTAAATTTAAAGTAACCTTTCACTAAAATTACAAAAATTACAGTAAAAGACTTTAAATTTCAACAATATTTGAATTAATTTATATATTTACTAAAATCTTAAGTTTTGTACTCAATATGATCATTTTTTACTTTTTCATGAATGTTAAATAACCTAATACTTAAATTGCATGAATTACATAAATAAACATTAAATTTGAATATTAGTTAGATTAGAAAAGAAATTACTCATTTGGTCATTGTTTATTCAAATATGATATACTTTATTTTTTTAATAAATGTAGAGTAATCTTTTACTAAAAAAGATTATATGACATTTGATTTGATTTAAATAAACTACTAAAATTTGGGTTTTGTATTCAAAAATGTCATTTTTAACATTTCATGAATGTTAACTAACTTATTACTTAAATTGCATAAATAATATAAAAAAATTTAAACTATAATAACAATTCGATTAAAAAAATAAAATTACTCAAATCAGTTATTTTTTTTATTCAAATAGAATCTATTTTATTAATTTTAAAGTAACCAATTACTGAAATTGTAAAAAATTATAATAAAAGATTATAAATTTCAATAACATTTAGTTTGATTTAAATAAATACTAAAATTTGAAATTTTATATTTAAAAATATCATTTTTAACTTTCATAAATGCTGACTAATCTATTATTTAAATTATGTAAATAATATAAAAAAAATTAAATTAAAATAATAGATAGAATAAAGAATGCAATTAGTTAAATTTTATTTAATTTTATTTTTTTATAAATTTTAAATAACATGTTAATTAAATCATAAAAATTACAATAAAAACTGTAAATTTGAATAACATTTGGTTTGATTTAATTAACTACTAAAATCTAGAGTTTTTTTTATTAAAAATTGAAAATTTTTAGTTTTTATAAATGTTGACTAACTTGTTGTTTACATTGTGTAAATAATATAAAAAAAATTAAATTTGAATGACAATTAGAATGTAAATGCAATTCTTTAAATTAATTATTTTTTATTCAAATATTATCTATTTTAGTTTTTAATGAATTTGAAATAATCTTTCATTAAAATGGTAGAAATTACAGTAAAAGATTTTAAATTTAAATGACATTAGAATTAATTTGCATAGTTACTAAAATATGAAATTTTTTATACAAAAGTATGGATTTTTACTTTTGCATGAATATTGAGTTACTAAACACTTAAATTGCATAAATTATATAAAAATATTAAATTTGAATAATAGTTAGATTAGAAAATACAATTATTTAAATTGGCTATTTGTTATTCAAATAAGGTATATTTTACATTTTGGTGAATTTTAAATAATATTTTATTAAAATTACAAAATTAACAATAAAAAATTATAAATTTGAATAATATTTGATCTGATTTATATAGTTACTAAAATTTGAGATTTTGTATTCAATTTTTCTTTTAACTTTTTTCATAAATGTTGTAAAATCTATTACTTAAATTACATAAATTATATAAAAAAAGACTTAAGATTTGAATAACAGTTAAAATAAAAAAATATAATTATTTAAATTAGTCTTTTTTTATTAAAAATATGATTTATTTTACTTTTTTTAAAAAAATTTTAGAATAACTTTTTATTGAAATTATATGAATTCTAGTAAAAGACTTTAAATTTTAATATTATCTAAATCAATTTAAGTAGTTAATAAAATTTAAAATTTTGTATTTAAAATTGCTATTTTTTACTTTTTTATGAATATTGAGTAATCTAATAGTTAAATTACATAAAAAGTTGTTAAATTTGAAAAAATAATTAGAATTGAAAATTAATCACTCAAATTGGTATTTTTTTTTAATAAAATATAGGGTTTATTTTATTTTTTAATTAAATTTATATTAACTTTTTAACTAAAATTGTAGTAATTACAGTAAAAAAGTTATATATTTGAATAACACTTTATTTGATTTAAGTAACAATTAAAATTTAGGATTTTGTATTAAAACATGTCCTTTCTTTTCTTTTTCTTTTTTTCTTTTTCTTTTTTTTTCTTTTAACATTTCATGAATGTTAACTAATTTATTATTTTAAATTATATAAATAATATAAAATAAATTTAATTTTTAATAATGATTAAAATAAAAAAAATGTAATTATATAAGTTGGTTGATTTTTTTTATTTACATATAATATATATAATATTTTTTGTGTAAATTTGATGTAATTTTTACTAAAATTGTATAAAATATAATAATAAAAACTTTAAATTTCAATAACATTTGGGTTTATTTATTTATTTGCTAAAATTTTAAGTTTTGTATCCAAAATTTTTATTTTTTTACTTTTCATAAATGTTGACTAACCCTATATTTTTTCAAAAAAATATATGGTGAATTCTACTTTTTGATAAAATTAGAGTGACATTTTATTATAATTGTTGAAATATATATATATATATATTTATTTAAATAATATTTAATTTGATTTAAAATGGTATTAAAATTTAGAATTTTTGTATTCAAAAATGTTATTTTTTACTCTTCATAAATATTAAGTAACATGTTACTTAAATTGTATAAGTAATGTAAAAAAATTTAAATTTTAAATAATAGTTAGAATAAAAAAATGTAATTATTTAAATTGATTATTTTTTTATTTAATTTTTACTTTTTGATAAATTTAAAGGTTATTCAAATTTAAAGTAACCTTAATTGAATAAAAAAAATTCTAAATTTTAGGGTAATTTACACAAAAAAATTTGTGTTACTCAAATGACATTTTATTTAGCCATAAAAAGTACAATTTAGAGTAAAAACTACAATTACTCAATTAAATCAAATGTAGTTGAATAACCCTAAATGGATATGTAAAATGAGGTTTTGTATTTTAAATAACCTTGCTATCAAACTTAAAATGCATTTTACTCTAAAACATGTTGGAAATTTACAAAACCCCATTTTACATTTTTGAAATAAAATTCAATTACTTTTGAATAAATGCAATTTGCATTTTGAGTAAAATGACACTCTAGATTTTGAGAATTTAAAATTCTCTAACCCCAAATTTCATAATAAATGACATACCTAAATCTCTCTACTAATTTAGTAGATAAAACTTGACTTTGGTAATCTTGTAATTAAGTTATTAACTATGAAAAAGTAAATTGGTCAAGGACAATAATGTTTAGAATAAATTTGACCAAATTAACATTTAAATCAATTGGAGTAATCAAAAAGTAAAATTGGTGAATTTGGTGCATGTTAAGTAATGACCAATTTACTATCCATTTAGATAATTCAACTCAAAGCCACATTTTGAAAGTATTTTTTAATTTGATGAAAAAGAACAAATACTTTACTCAAATGGTCCATAATTACCATTTAGGTAATTTGATTATATCCAAAATGTGGCTTTGGTTAGTCTATTACAACATACTTTTACTCAAAGGTAAAATGGTTATGAAAATAATCATGAAAAGCATTTGTTATTTTATTTAAATGTAAATAAGTTAGGGCCTTAATTCAAATTGGAGAAATAGATTGGTTCAATTATCAACATTTTTTAATAACATTTGGTTTACATAAAGTAAACTCCAAAGATTTACATAAATTTGTTAGAGGGAGGAAAATTGTTGTGCAATCTTAAATTGGATTAATAATCTTTCATTTATCATGAAAAAGTAGCAATAATGTTATGAAGAGTGCCATGCAACTAGTATATATTTGAATGATGTTGATAATTGGGCCAATGTATTAGAGATTATACTTTACCAAATTCATACCATGTATGTAATTGAGATTAGAGTTATTATTAATCCAAATTATAGTAATGTTGACCAATAAATTTGGTCTCTTAGATTATTGAATGGTTGTTTAAATTGGAAAATTACTAAATACCATTGAAGTTTGAATGAATGGTTTACCATACACAAAGGGTAATTCATATTTGAATAAATAGTCAAACTAGAATAATATTTGATATTTGGTAAAAAGATGTTAAATTTATAAAGTAAATTAGTCATTTAAGACAATTATGGTGACCAAAATAATTGCAAATCCATTAAACCCCATAGAAATGAATTAAACTACCTTAAATTGCAATTCCAAATGTACCGTATTATTACATGCTAACAAGTGATTGATTATGGAGGTTATAAAGTATGATCAATTACTCAATTGATTACAGATTTGAATAGTTTCAACTAAATTAGTAATTGACTATTATTCTAATTCAATGATTAGAATAAATGAGGTTACCAATTGTATTTTATTTGAGTCACCATATAAGGTTAATTTGGCAAAATGAATTTGGATTTAGTTTGGTTATCAGTTAATTTGAAATTAGGCCACTTCAATTTTTAAAATAGTTGCCAAATTAATCAGTGAATGTTAATTGAATTTATACAAAACTCAAAATGTTTCGTATGGGTTAGTTATTCAATAAATCAAATTGCATTCTATTATCTTTGTGTTGGTACACAAGTACATGTAACAAAATGGTTATTGAATGATTCTTGGTTATTGCACTAAAATCTTTCCCATAATCTAATTAGGGTTGGTCATTAGCTTGAATGTCAAACACTAGTTACTAAATTCAATCCAATGATTGGTCATATGTAGAATTGATTGGTTTATAAATGGTACCCTTGAGATGCCATGGTAACCTAAAGTGGACAAATGGTTATCTATTGAATAAATTCAAATGATGTTAACATAAAAAAAAAAGGTGACTTAAGTAAGAAGTTAACTCCATTTGTTCAAAAGACATTATTTGAATAACCATGGTCAAATTACCATTTGAATGTCTAACTCCAATTATGTTAATCAAGATGGTAACTATATGGTAAATTTGAATAACATTAACATCTTAATAGGAAGAGTTAATAGACAACTGGTTAACCAATTGTCATGGTTGACAAAATCAAGGGAGTGAGTGAAGGCCTAATTTTCTGTGGTTGACACAACATTAATGGGAGATATTTTGACAAATCATTGGTAAAAATTGTTGAGTAAATTACTAACATGCTAACATTAAAGTGAACATGGATAACTATGACTTTAATCATGGTACCGATTTAACTAGTGAGGGTTTAATTAATTGTTAACCAATAAAAAGATTAGTAATGGTCATGTCAAATGACCAAAAATTATTTAATGATTGGATAAAACATTAGATGATAATCAAATCAAATGCTATTCAAAAATTAATCTATTGATATTAACAATGTTTGAATTCTAATAACCCTTTGGTGAATCACATTTACTAAATGTCATTAGGTAAATAGACAATTCTTTGCAACTACTAATTAGACAATTGCTTTATTAGATGTTACTCATAAATGTCATTTGATTAATTTCATATTAGCTAATGAAGGCTACTTTTCAAACCACTAGTCATCAACATAAATAGTGTACTCTCACCCATAATATGTTGATAAAGCCATGTTAATGAACCTAAACTCCTTTAAACCATACATATCACAAAAGGTTAAAGGTTACAAATAAATGGTATTGTTTGCAAATGTGTGCAAGGGATATGCAAATCAAATTGTAATTATGTAACCATTGGTGGAATGGTGATAGTTAAATTAAGTTATAATAGTCCAATTAATCAATATGGTAAATTTAAAATATACTAACCATGTAATTAACCTTAATCAACAAAGATTATGATTGGAAAATAACTGGGTAAACAAGTGTGAATGTCCCATGGATTAAGTATGGCACTAGTAACCATCTAACATTTGTTACTGAGGGTACTTTTTGTTACTCAAAAGGTAGGCCCCAAGTTGAACTTCTAGTCTGTCTCAATGGACCCCAAATTTCATGAATAATAAAATGCACTAACTATATTAAATGTACCAATAACATTTGGTTAGTCTACTTACATAAAAAGACTAAAAGTTTTGATTTTGCAATGCAATTTATTGAAAAAGTCTATTGAATCTACATAATGGTCTATATCTCACATTGTAACATTTTTAGTATTAGGGTTAATATGGGTATTCTTAAATCAAATTGTATTAAGGATATTTACTCATAATAAGGTACTCATCAATGCTTGGTAATCAAACTAGGTAATCTAACCGTATTCACAAATTTGATTACTAAGTGAGTAAGTGGTGAATATCCTTAAATTAAATTGATTATACAAATAATAGGTCAAATTAATAATGGTTTATAAATGAATATAAATATACTCTAACATTAGTCAATTAGGGTAAATAACCAAGAGTAATAATTGATTTATTATTTTGGTGGACTCTAAGGTGGTCCTCCTATAGTTGCTGGTAGTCAAGATAGTTGGGCAAAGATGTGTCCTTGGCATCAATGTAAGGCCAAGTATGGATTTCAGGGAAAAGGAGGATGTGTAGGAATAGTAACCCCACTGACTTCAGCAGGTGCTACCTAATGCACTAGAAAATTCCATTACAAGAAGCTAGTCCAAGGGAAGGTCACTTTAAGGGGGATGTCTAATCTTAATCCAAGCACAGTTGTTAAGGAGAATGCTAGGGTAGCATGTGGAGGTGGTGGTGCACAACGAAGGGAGGGAGAGATATTCATTGAGCTTAGTGCAAGGGGTGAGTCTAATGAACAAAGTAAGGCCACCTTCTAAGGTAAGCCCATAGGCTAAAACTTGGGTAAGTCCATTGGTGATAAAACATATGGTGGACATCCAAAGGGGCATATTTGATTAAAGCCTATTGGGCAAGGTGAGACCCAATAACATTCATTTATGCAGCCTAAGTGCCAAAGAATAATGAGTTGCTCCAAAGGATCATATCCATCAGTCTTTATGGCTTGGTAGCTGGAAAGAAGTCTATGCACCATAGATTAGGAGTGGGTTATTAGGGTTGGGCCACATACTCCTCTCTTATTAATGTAGCTACAACAAGTTGCTCTAGAATGGGGAGAGGCAGTGGCGATAGATTGGAGAGACACCTTAGCAGAATCAGAGGATGTTGATTCACCATTGGCGAGTAAGCATGGTGGCACCAACAATAGGTGATCAACAAGGAGGAAGGGGCTGGGCAGCAAAAGGTGAGGGGTCAATGTGACTCAACACCAATCAGGTAAACAGGTTTAGCACAATGAGTCACCTTTGAAGGAAATTTTCTCTAGGGTAGGGGACTTTTCAGATGGCCATATTAGGTTTCACAATGAAGTTATTAGGTGGGAATCATAGAAGATGCTAAAGCTAGGAGAGATGATGGGCCTAACAATATCCAAGGATGAAGCAGTCATTATATACATGCTCTATTTGCTAGAAGTTAAGGAAAGGATGTGATAATCTTGTAAGCTAGTTGGTAGCAGGACAAGTTTTCAAATTTCATTATGGTTATTTGTTCAATAAATGTTAAAGGTTAAAGGAGGCCCATATATGTAAAGTGGTCCAACAATGGGTACGTCAAGTAAATCTTGATATTTTGTTTATATAAGAAACTAAGTTAAGCACGGTATTAAAGCCAATTTTGAGATAGGTTTGGAGTGGCCAAGATATTCAAGTTGTGGCTACTACTTCTAAGGGGGTAACAACGAGTTTAGTAGTATTTTGGAGTGAATCTATGTTTAGGTTGCAATATGAATATTTGGCAACTAGGTACGTATTGGTAGGGGTGATTGTGTCTTTAGGCAAAATAGTTGTGTTAGTTAATGTTTATGCTCCAAATAGTCACTTAGAAAAATAGGAATTCTTGGGGGATTAAGAGGTCTAAGGAACCAAATTAAGGGTTAGTGGTGTATGAGGGTGACTTTAATATGATAATGGTAGAGGACCAATGGATATGGGTTACAAAAAATAGTCGAGCTATTCAACAATTTCATGATTTTGTGTATGATATGGGACTTATTGATTTGCTTGTGCAGGAAAGGTGATTCACTTGGTGTAACTTTTTTGAGAATCCATCCATGAGCTAGGCTAATAGATTTTTTATCGAGGCTAATTAGTTAATGTCAATACCAAACTTAATGTAATGAGGGATTCCTTATTGTTTCAGTGATCATTTTGGAGTTTGCATAAGGAGTGAAGACAAATAATGGAGTCCTAAACCTTTTAGGTATTTCAATCATTAGGGAGATAATTATGTGTTAGGTCAACAAATTCAAGAGGCAATAAGGTAGAGGCCTCCTAAGATATATGTTGTGATAGAGTGAGATCAATTAAAACTTTTCTAAAGGTCTAGACCCCCCAGGAAAGAGAGCAAGGATAGAAGTGTTTAAAGGAACCAGAGTTAAAAGTGGGGCAATTATCCTTGAAACAAGAAACATAGGTGTTATTTGACATGAAAAGAGAGGATCTAATGCAAGCAAGGGTTGACAATTGGGTGTGCCTCAAGAAAAATGAGATAGAATGGATATAGAAATCACAATTGAAGTAGCTAGTAGAGGGTGACAAGAATTTAGCATTTTTCCATATCACAGCCTCCAACAGATGTTAGAATAACATGATTGACTACATTGAGCAAGTGGGCAAAACTATAATAATCTTGTGGAGATCTAGAAGGCTATAGTGCCCCATTTTAAGAAGTAATTGGGCACAATGATGCCATGCCTAAAATTGTATGAAAGCTTTTTTCCAAAACTAAAAGATGCCAATAATATAATCCTAGAAGGCCTATTCATGGTTAGAGAAGTTTAGGAGGCAATTAAGGATTGCAACAACAAGAAGGTGCTAGGACTAGATGGATTTAATCTCAATTTAATTAAGCAACATTGGAAGACAGTGGAACAATTAGTGATGGATTTCATCCAAGATTTTTATATGAATGGTTGCTTGTGCCAATCTTTTACCTCTACCTTTTTGGTCCTTATTCCGAAGGTGGTAGCTCTTTAGTTGAATCTATTTATAAGATACTAAATAGAGTACTTTCTAAAAAAATCAAGTTAGTGATTGGGAGGTTGGTGGGGGAATTGCAATTTGCATTTTTGGGGGGGCAAAATATTCTGAATAGCATCTTAATTGCTAATAAGACAATAGATGATATGAAGAGAAGAAAAGAAAGAGGGGTTATGTTTAAGATTGATTTGGAAAAGGCTTATGACTTAGTGGAATGGGGATACTTGATGAACATTTTAAAATGTATGGGTTTTGGTGTAAGATGGAGATAGTGGATATAGGAGTGTATATCAACACATCTTTCCATCTTGGTTAATAGTCACCCTATATAGTAAGTCAAAATGGCAAAGGGTTCATAGCAAGGTAACTTACTCTCTCCCTTTTTGTTATTCTTGTTGTTAAGGGCCTAAACTCCTTGTTTAGAAAAGGGATAGCAATGGGTCTCATAAAAGGTATTCTTATTGAGGATAACATCCAATTAAGACACTTGCAATTTGCAAATGATACTATTATTTTTAGTATGACAAATGATGAATCCATCAAGAATTACAAAAGGATTCTTAGATGCTTCTAATGCTAAGTAGGGCTGAAACCTAATTTACCCAAGACAATTATCTATGGAGTGAAGGGATATGATGTGAAGATTTAGTGGTGGACTAAGTATTAGAAATGTAGTGGGGGCTCACTCCTTATGGAATACCTCGGGTTTCCTCTTGGGGTTAATCTGAGCATAAAAAGATTATAGGACCTTCTTATCTATAAGATGGAAGGACGGCTAACGAAGTGATAGGCTAGATTCCTATCTAAGGCAAGTTGGCTAGTCCATGTCTTCGGTCTTTCTTGGTTCACTTCATGTCCATGTTTAATATGCCAAAACAAGTGGAATGACCACTAGAGAAGATTCAATGATCCATCTTTTGGGGGAAAAAAGAGGATAACATAAAAGTAAAAGGTTACTCAAAATTCACAACAAAGTAAAATATATCATATTTGAATAAAGAAGACTGATTTATATAATTATATTCTTTATTATAACCATTATTTAAATTTAAATTCTTTTATGTTATTTATGCAATTTAAGTAACAAGTTAGTCAATATTCATGAAAAGTAGAAAATTATACTTTTGAAAACAAAATCCCAAATTTTAGTAATTATTTAAATCATACATAATGTTATTGAAATTTATAAATTTTTTGTTATAATTTCAGTAAAAGTTTACTCTAAACTCACCAAAATATAAAATACAACCTATTTAAATTTTAAAAAAAATTGATTTGAGTTATTCATTTTCTACTGTAACTACTATTGAAATTAAATGGCTTTTTACATAGTTTACACAATTAAAATATTAGGTTATCCAACATTCATGAAAAAGTAAAAAAGCAACAATTTTTAATATAAAACTTTTAATTTTAGTGATTATATAAATCAATCAAAATGTTATTCAAATTTAAAATCTTTTAGAGTAATTTATGTAATTTTTATAAAAGATAAACCAAATTCACCAAAATGTGAAATTGATCATATTTGAAGAAAAAACAACTTATTTAAGTAAATAAATTTTTTATTTTAACTATTATTCAAATTCAAAATTTTTTAATATTATGTATGTAATTTAAGTAACAAGTTAGTTAATATTTATGAAGAGTAAAAAAAAGACATTTTTAAAATCAAAATATCAAATTTTAGTAACTACTTAATTCAAGTCAAATATTATTTAAATTTATAATCATTTATTATAATTTCTATAATTTCAGTAAAAAGTTACTCTAAATTCATGAAAAAGAAAAATATACACACTATTTGAATAAAAAAAAGACCAATTTGAGTAATTTGTTTTGTATTCTAACCACTATTTAAATTTATTATCTTTTTATGCAATTTGCAAAATTTAAATCTTAGCTTATTCAACATTTATGAAAAGTAAAAAATGACATTTTTAATACAAAACTATAGATTTTAGTAATCATATAAATCAATCCAAATGTTATTCAAATTTCAAAATTTTTGTTGTAATTTTTGTAATTTTAGTTTTTCTTCAAATATGATTTATTTTAATTTTTAGTGAATTTTGAGTAATATTTTCTTACAATTTACAAATTATAGTAAAAAATTTTAAATTTCAATAACATTTGAATTGATTTAAATAGTTACTTAAATTTGGAGTTTTATATTCAAAAATGTTGCTTTTTAATTTTTTATTAATATTGAGTAACCTAATATTCAAATTATATAAATGACGTAAAAAGAGGTTAAATGTGAATAGCAATTAAAATAGAAAATGAATTATTTAAATCAATTCACTTTTATTCAAATAAGGTTTATTTTACTTTTTAGTGAAATTAGAGCAATCTTTTACTAAAATGGTTGCAATCATAATAAATAATTGTAAATTTGAAAAAAAAAATAGTTTGATTTGAGTGGCTACTAAAATCTAGGGTTTTATGCCAAAGATTCATACATTTTGACTAGTTACATAAATTTCATAAATAATATAAAAAGAATTTAAATTTAAATTACAATTAGATTATGAAAAGTAATTAATTAAATCGATCTTTTTGTTATTCAAATATATTCTATTTTATTTTTCAGTGAACTTGAAGTAACATTTTTTAGAAATTGTAAAAATTATGGAAAAAGCCTTTAAATTTAAATAACATTTAGATTTATTTAAATAGTTGTTGAAATTTGAAATTTTGTATTCAAAAACGTCATTTTTTACTTCTCATGAATATTAACTAATATATTATTTAAATTTTATAAATAATATAACAAAAATTTAAATTTGAATAATAGTTAGAATAAATAATGTAATTACTTAAATTAGTCACCTTTTATTAAAAGATGATATATTTTACCTTTTGGTGAATTTTGAGTAACATTTTCCTAAAATTGCAAAAATTACAATAAAAGATTTTAAATTTGATTAATATTTGGATTAATTTAAGTAGTTACTATAATTTTGAATTTTGTATTCAAAAAAGTAGATTTTTACTTTTTAATGAATATTGAATAATGTAATATTTAAATTGTGCAAATTACACAAAAATATATTAAATTTGAATAGCGATTAGGGTAGAAAATAAATTACTCAAATCAATTTTTTTATTCAAATAGGGTCTATTCTATTTTTTTTTTGTAAATTTAGAGTAACCTTTTATTGAAATTGTAGAAATAACATTAAAAGATTATAAATTAGAATAAAATTTAGTTTAATTCAAGTATCTACTAAAAATATGAGATTTGGTATTAAAAAAATTAACTTCTTAATTTTCATGAATATTGACTAACTTATTATTTAAATTGCCTAAATAACATAAAAAAATTAAATTTGAATAACAATTAAAAAAAATATAAGTACTTAAATTAACCTTCTTTTAATTCAAATAGAGTCTATTTTACTTTTTTGTGAATTTAGAGTAACTTTTTACTAAAATGGAAAAAATTACAATAAAATATTAAAATTTTAAATAATATTTGGTTTGATTTAATTAATCACTAAACTCTAGAGTTTTGTATTAAAAAAATATTATTTTCTAACTACTTATTATGAATATTAACTAACATATCATTTAAATTGTATAAAATAATATAAAATGTTACCTATCACTTAAATTACTTTGATTTAAATATCTACTAAAATCTAGAGTTTTATATTAAAAAATATTATTTTTTAATTTGTATGAAAGTTGACTAGTTTATTACCTAAATTGTGTAAATAATAAAAAAAATTAAATTTTGAATAATAGTTAAAAAAAACGTAATTAATTAAATGTATCATTTTTTTTTTCAAATATAATTTATTTTACTTTTTAGTGAATTTTGAGAAAATTTTTCTTGAAATTATAAAATTTATAGTAAAAAATTTTAAAATTAAATTATATTTGAATTGATTTAAATAATTACTTAAATTTGAAGTTTTGTATTCAAAAATGTTGTTTTCTAGTTTTTCATTAATGTTGAGTAACTTAATATTCAAATTATATAAATTACTAAAAAAGACATTAAATGTGAATAGCAATTATAAGAGAAAATGAATTACTTAAATCGATTTATTTTTATTTAAATAGGGTTTATTTTATTTTTTTAGTGAAGTTAGAATATCCTTTTAGTAAAATTATTGCAATTATAAAAAAAAGATTTTAAATTTGAAACAAAATTAGTTTGATTTCAGTTGTTGCTAAAATCTAAAATTTTATACCAAAAGATGTGCTTTTTTACATTTCATGCACCTTGACTAACTTGTTACATAAATTGAATAAATAATAAAAAAAATTTAAATTTAAATTACAATTAGATTATGAAATGAAATTAATTAAATTGATTTTTTTTGTTATGCAAAAATATTTTAATTTATTTGTTAGTGAATTTGACGTAATGTTTTTCAAACATTGTAAAATTTATGGTAAAAAATTTTAAATTTGAATAATATTTGGATTTATTTAACTAGTTGCTAAAATATGAAATTTTGTATTAAAAATATCATTTCTTTTACCTTTTCATGAATGTTGAATAATCTAACATTTAAATTGCATAAATAAGGTAAAATGATATTAAATGTAAATAAAAATTTGAATAAAAATTGAATTATTCAAATTACTCTTTCTTTTCTATTCGAATAGGGTATATTTATTTTTTTTTTTTTGTGAATTTAGAGTAGTATTTTGTTGAAATTACAAAAATTATAATAAAAATTATAAATTTGAATTACAATTAATTTGATTTAAATAATTATTAAAATCTAGGGTTGACTAACCTATTACTCAAATTTATATAAATAATATAAAAAGAATTTCAATTTGAATAATAGTTAAAATAAAAAATACAATTAATTATATCTATTATTTTCTTCTTCAAATATAATCTATTTTATATTTGAGTGAATTTCAAGTAATATTTTTCTAAAATTGTAAAATTTATGGTAAAAGACATTAAATTTTTAATAACATTTGGATTGATTTAAGTAATAAACTTAAATTTAAAGTTTTTTATTCAAAAAATATCCTTTTTTTTTTAGTTTTTCATAAATGTTAAGTAACCTAATATTTAAATTGTGTAAATTATGTAAAGGAACATTTGATAATATTTGGTTTGATTTTGGTAATTACTTAAATTTGAGATTTTGTATTAAAAAAATATCATATTTAAAAAATTATGTAAATAATATAAAAAAAATTTTAAATTTTAATAATAGTGAAAATAAAAATTTAATTACTTAAATCAATCTTTTTTATTAAAATAGTATCTATTTCACTTTTTAATTAATTTAGAGTAACCATTCATTAAAATTACAAAAATTAGCATAAAAGATTACAAATTAGAAAAACATTTAGTTTGATTTAATTAACTACCAAAATATGGAGTTTTATATTGAAAAATATCACTTTTTACTTTTCATGAAAACTTTTTAATATATTACTTAAAATGTATAAATAATATAATAAAAATTTAAATTTGAATAATGATTAAAATAAAAAGTTAATTGTTAAATTAATCATTTTTTATTCAAATATTTGAATAACATTTAAATTAATTTATATAATTATTAAAATTTTGAGTTTTATAATAAAAAAATTTCAATTTTTTATTTTTCATAATTGTTGACACAGTTACTTAAATTGCATAAACAATATAAAAAAAATTCATTTATTTAACTTATTTTAAAATTTTTTTTTGTTCAAATATGACTTATTTAACTTTTTATTGAATTTGGAATAACTTTTTACTAAAATTTTCAGAAAATACAATAAAAGACTTTAAAATTGGATAACATTAGGATTGATTATCTAGTTATTAAAATCTTGAATTTTATTATAAAAAATGTCATTTTTTACTTTTTCAAGAATGTTGATTAACCTAATATGTAAATTACATAAATTATGTAAAGATATTAAATTTGAATAACAGTTAGAATAGAAAAAAGATTATTCAAATTAGTTATTTTTCATTCAAAAAGAGTCTATTTTATATTTTGATAAATTGAACATAACCTTTCACTAAAATTATATAAAATCACAATAAAGAATTATAAATTTGAATAATATATAATTTGATTTATGTAACTACTAAAATTTAGATTTTGTATTCAAAAATATTTATATTTTACTTTTCATAAATATTAAGTAACTTATTATTTCAATTATATAAATAATATAAAAAAATTTAAATTTGAATAACTATTATGATAAGAAAATACAATTAATTAAATCAGTTATTTTTTATTCAAATATGATATATTTTAATTTTTAATGAATTTTAGAATAATATTTTTATTTAAAGTTGTAAATATTTGAATTAATTTATATATTTACTAAAATCCATAGTTTTGCATTTAAAACTATTGTTTTTTTTTTTTTTTACTATTTCATGAATTTTGAATAATCTAATATATTAATTGCTTAAATTATATAAAAAATATATAAAATTTGAATAATAACTCTAATTGAAAATGAATTACACAAATATGTTATTTTTTTATTCAAATAAAATTTATTTTATTTTTTGATTAATTTAGAGACATATTACTAAATTTGTGGAAATTACAATAAAAGATTGTAAAATAAATTACTCAAATTAATCATTTTTTAATTCAAATAGGGTATATTTTTATTTTATTTTTTAAAAATTTATAGTAACTTTTTATTGGAATTTTAGAAATTACAATAAAAAAAATTATAAATTAAAATAAATATTTAGTTTAATTTAATTAGCTACTAAAAATTTATAGTTTTGTATTAAAAAATATTATTATTTATTTTTTATAAATATTGACTAATTTGTTAAATTTTCATAAATAATATAAAGAAATTTAAATTTAAATAATAGTTTAGAATAAATAATATATTTATTTAAACCTATTACTCAAATAGCATAAATAATAAAAAAAAAAATTAAATTTGAATAATAATTAAAAAAATGTAACTACTTAATTTAGTTATTTTTTATTCAAATATAATTATTTTACATGAAATTTGAATAAAATTTGAATTAATTTATATAATTACTAAAATCATTAATTTTTTTACTTTTTTACGAATATTGACTAATTTAATATTTTAAAATGCACAAATTATTTAAAAAGATATTAAATTTCAATAACGGTTAGAATAGAAAATAAATTATTTAAATATATCATTTTTATTCAAATATTATCTATTTTATTTTTTTGTAAATTTAGAGTAATTTTTTTAAAAAATTATAAAAATTACAATAAAAAAATTATAAATTTTAATAACATTTAGTTTAATTTTAACTGATACTAAAATCTATAATTTTGTATTAAAAAAATATTATTTTTTTTACTTTTCATGAAAATTGACTAATGTATTACTTAAATTGTATAAATAATATAAAAAAAAATTAAATTTGAATAATGATTAAAAGTATAAAATATAATTACTTAAAATTAATCGTTTTTTTATTCAAATATGATGTATTTTACTTTTTGGTTAATTTGAAATAATATTTTATTAAAATTGAAGAAAATTAGAATAAAAGATTTTAAATTTGAATAACATTTGAATTGATTTAATTAACTTTTAAAATTTACAATTTTGTGTTAAAAATGTTGTTCTTTAAATTTTCATAAATGTTAAGTAATCCAATTTTTAATTTGCATAAATTATGTAAAAAAAAATGTTAAATTTGAATAGTAGTTAAAATAGAAAATGAATTACTTAAATTATTTATTTTCCATTTGAATAAGGTTTATTTTGTTTTTTGATAAATTTAGAATAACTTTTTACTAAAATTATAAAAATTTTCAATGAAAAATTATAAATTTGAATAACATATAATTTTGTTTTAAATAACTATTAAAATATGAGTTTTTGTATTTAAAAATTGTCATTTTTTACATTTCATAAATATTGACTAACTTGTTATTTAAATTTTATAAATAATATAAAAAATTTAAATTTGAATAATAGTTAAAAAAGAAATATAATTAATTATTAATTTAAATTAATCGTATTTTATTTAAATATAATATATTTTATTTTTTTTATAAATTTAGAGTAACATTTTGATGAAATTGTAAAAATTGCATAAATTATGTAAAAAAAAATATTAAATTTGAATAATAGTTAAAATAGAAAATGAATTAATCAAATTAGTTATTTTCTCTTTGAATAGGGTTTATTTTGTGTTTTAATAAATTTAGAGTAACCTTTTACTAAATTTATAGAAATTTCAATGAAAGATTGTAAATTTTAAATAAATTACATAAATAATATAAAAAATTTTAAATTTGAATAATGGTTAGAAAAAGGAAATGTAATTAATTAAATTGATCATATTTTGTTTAAATATAATATATTTTATTTTTTAATAAATTTAGAGTAACATTTTACTGAAATTATAAAAATTATAATAAAAAATTTTATATTTCAATGATATTTGAATTAATTTATATAGTTATTAAAATTTAAAATTTTATATTAAAAAAATGTAATTTTTTACTTTTTCATGATTATTAAGTAATCAAATATTTAAATTGTGCAAATTATATAAAAATGTTGTTGAATTTGAATAATGGTTAGAATAGAAAATAAAATTATTCAAATAAATTATTTTTTTATTTAAATAGAATTTTTTCATTTTCATTTTAATGAATTTACTATAATATTTTACTAAAATTGTAAAAATTACAATAAAAATTAATTTGTATAATATTTAATTTAATTTAATTCAAATAGCTATTAAACTTTGTAATTTTGCATTAAAAATTATTTTATTTACTTTTCATAAATATTGATTATCTTGTTACTTAAATTTTGTAAATAATAAAAAAATTATTTAAATTTGAATAATAGTTAGAATAAATATTATAATTATTTAAATCAATTATTTTTTTATTCAAATATAATATATTTTACTTTTAGGTGAATTTCGAATAATCTTTTACTGATATTTCAAATATTATAGTAAAAAATTTTAAATTTGAAAATTATTTAAATTGATTTATGTAACCATTAAAATATAGAATTTTGTATTAAAAAATGTTAGTTTTTAATTTTTCATGAATGTTAAGTAACCTAATATTTGAAATAAGGTCTATATTACTTTTTATTAAATTTAAAATAACATTTTATTGAAATTATAGAAATGATAATAAACAATTGTAAATTTATATAATATTTGATTTGATTTAAATAGTTTCTAAAATTAAGGGTTTTATATTTAAAAAAAATTATCATTTTTTATTTTCCATAAATGTTGATTAACTTATTACATAAATTTTTTAAATAATATAAAAAGAATTTTTATTTGAATGACATTGAGAATAAAAAATTACCATTGCTTAAATTGGTCATCCTTTATTCAAATGTAGCCTATTTTGCTTTTTGCTAAATTTGAAGTAACTTTTTATTGAATTTGTATAAAATACAATAAAAGACTTTAAAATTAGATAACATTTAGATTAATTCATGTAGTTATTAAAAATCTTGTATTTTGTAATAAAAAATAATATTTTTTACTTTTTCATAATTGTTGACTAACTAATTTTTAAATTATATAAACTGCATAAAAAGATGTTAAATTTGAATAATGATTAAAATAGAAAATAAATTGTTTAAATTAGTTATTTTTATTTTAATAGGGTCTATTTAACTTTTTGGTGAATTTAGAGTAAATTTTTACTAAAATTACAAAAATTTCAATGAATTATTGTAAATTTGAATAATATTTGATTTTTTTTAAGTGGCTATTAAAATATGAGGTTTTGTATTAATAACTTTCATGAATGCTTACTATGTTATTACTTAAATTGTGTAAATAGTATAAAAAAAAATTTAAATTTAAATGACGATTAAAATAAGAAATGTAATTATTTAAATTAGTTTTTTTTATACAAATATGATCTATTTTATATTTTGGTGAATTTACAATAATGTTCTATTTAAATTGCAAATATTATAGCAAAAAATTTTAAATTTGAATAACATTTAGATTGATTTAACTAGTTACTAAAATTTTTAGTTTTATATTCAAAATTATCAATTTTTTACTTTTTCATTGATGTTAAGTAACTTAATGTTTTAATTGTATAAATTATATAAAAATATTAAATTTGAATAGTAGTTGGAATAGAAAATGAATTAGTCAAATTGGTTATTTTTATTTAAATAAGTCAATTTTCATGAATGTTGACTAACTTACTATTTAAATTTTGTAAATAATATAAAAATAATTTAAATTGGAATGGCAATTAAAATAAGAAATGCAATTAATTAAATTGATCGTGTTTTTATTTCAAATAATGTTTATTTTACTTTTTGATAAATTAAGAGTAATCTTTTATTAAAATTACAAAAAATTATAATAAAAAACTATAAATTAGAATAATATTTGGTTTGATTTACTCAACACTTATGAAAAAGTAAAAAATGACATTTTTAAATACAAAACTTCAAATTTTAGTTCCTATTTAAATCAAACCAAATATTATTCAAATTTACAATCTTTCATTATGATTTTTATAATTTCAATAAATAATTACTCTAAATTCACCAAATAGTAAAATATTGCTTATTTGAAAAAAAAAAAATAATGATTGATTTAAATAATTTATTTTTTATTCTAACCATTATGTAAATTTAACATTTTAAAGTAATTTACACAATTTAAGTATTACATAATTTTAACTTTTGGTGAATTTAAAATAACTTTTCACTTAAATTATAGAAATTATAATAAAAGATTGTAAATTTGAATAATATTCGATTTAATTTAAGTAACAACTAAAATTTGGGGTTTTGTATTAAAAAATATCATTTTTTAATTTTAATGAATATTGAATAACATGTTACTTAAATTATATAAATAAAATAAAAAGAATTTAATTTTAAATAATGATTAGAATAAAAAATGTAATTACTTACATTATTTTTTTAATTCAATTATGATTTATTTTACTTTTTAGTAAATTTAGAGTAACTTTTTACTGAAATTGCCAAAATTATGGTAAGAAATTTTTAAATTTGAATTATATTTGGATTGATTTATATGGTTATTAAAATCTAGAGTTTTATATTCAAAAATGTCATTTTTTTACATTTTCATGAATATTGAGTAACTTAATTTTTAAATTGTATAAATTATATAAAAAGATGTTAAATTTGAATAATTGTTGTTTATAAGACTAATCGTTTGATTTGATTTAAGTAGTACCCTATTTGAATAAAACATGAATGTTGACTAACCTTTCACTTTTTAATCAATCATGGATGTTGACTAACCATTACCATTTTTGAGATAGGGTATTACTTAGAAAGGTTAATCCAAACCAAACTAGGTCATATTATGAATAGTTCAATAACCAATTTACTTGGATCATTTATGATCAACCAAAAAAGTGTTAATCAATTCAAAATGGAGAATATACCATGTAAATTAGGATTGGTCAATAATCTAATCCCTTGATAAGAGTTTAAGTAAATGGCTACATACTTAAATTACTAGGTTAGTCAACATCCATGTAATTTAAATCGCTCATGAGTAAGTTATGAGAAATATGCTTATACCTTGAACGAAATTGAATACTAAGTTAAATTCACCAAAATGTAACTTGTATTCAACATTCTAATTCATCCATAGGTTAGAGAATGCCCCATTTGATCAATCTCATCTTTTACTTTGGAATTTGGTAAAAAAGGACATATTTACTGCAACTGAATTAGCCTATGAAATTTAAATTAGGTAGTAACCTAATATGATCTATTCAAATATCACTAGTAAAATGTAAAATTTCAAATTGATTAGTCTAACTTTGCAAAAATCAATGTTACTAAAAAAGTAGGGATATTTACTCAACATGTAGATGGGATAGCCAATAAGCTTAAGACTAGGCTAAAAGCAATCATTTGTAAATGTTAAGGTCTATTACTACAATTATGCAAAATGAATTAGCTAACCCAACATTAGTCAAACCCTAACATTGTAATTAACATGCTAGTAACATGCAAATGTTTGATTGGGATAGGAAAATATGGTTTAAATTTGAATCGTTACTAATATATGGGGTCAATTGTGTAATCATGAATTACTTAAGTGTCATAGTAATTGATTTAAGTAAAATTGAATACTTAGAGGGTTAGTATTTAAATTCAATTAACATTCATGTCTATCAATGTAAAAGTCAATGTGAACTTTCACTAATTTGACTAAGCTATTGAATACTTAATTCCATTCATAAAGACGTACATTTGACGAGAGGGTTTGCTCACAACTAATCTAGGGACCCAAATACAAATAGATATAGTGTGGTTGTATGTTGACTTATAAAAGTGTAAAGATTACTAATTTGAATAAGTTAACATGTTCAGATAAATAATTGGTGATTATTGATTAAATAATCCCAATAGAAATTGCAATTACAATGACCAATTTAAACCTTAAATCTTGAATGGTTAAGCAAATTCAAAGACATATTATTGATTCTTTTAGGGTAATTTGGACACTTAAGTATGAGTCCTATTTACATTTCATAGGGACAATTAAATTCATGCTAATTTATGTTATTAACCTAGGGTAGTAGAGGATTTATTTATCCAATTATGGTTATTTATCCAATTATTTAAATTCAAAGAAATTGTATTTTTTACTTTGATGATGGTGCTCTTGATATTAGGGTTTTAGATTGTGTAAATTATGTAAAAATACATTAAATTTGAATAATTATTACAATATAAAATGAAATAACGATACCCATTTGAATGTAAACAAATTATAACAAGATCAAATTAGGTAACTAGATCAAACTACTCATAAGAAAATTATTTGAATAACAGTTAACCTACCAAGTCATATTTAGTCAAATGGATCCTAAAAACATGTAAATCGATTCCAAAGTTAAGTATTGCATGAAAACACTTACCAAATTTGTAAATTTATGGTTAATCATCCATAGTTACTTAAACTTATTGGTCATAGGTTTTAATCTATTTACACTTACAACCAATTTGAAGGTTAATCCAATTAAATCTTATTGGTTGGGATGAATTTAATTTAAATTTAAATAATTTTTAGAATAAAAAATATAATTACTTAAATTGGTTGTTTGGTGAATTTAATGTTAAGACCAATTTAAATCTTAAATTACATAAATGAGCAACCAAAGTTTGATTTATTTAGTTACTAAAATTTGAGCAAGTTAGAGTAATTTAACAAATGAATGTTGACTAATACTTAACATGAATGCCATCTAAAAGATCAAAATGGCATGTCATTACTAAAAATTCATGATTGAATAAGGTGGTAGGAGTAACCTAACCTAAATTTAGAGAAACATATTTTAACATTTGGTTTAAGGTGAAATTGATTATTGATTACATTCATGAAAACTCCAAATTTTAGTCAACATTACTCATGTGAAACCCAATGGATTGATTTATTTGGTCTCTATGATGTGATTCTAGTAATTGGAATTACCTTGTTAATGTATATGGTTAATTTACCCAGTAAGACATAAAGTACCAAACAAATTACATTCAACCAATTTAACATTGAAATGGTAGTAAAATAGAAATGTCTATGGTAAGAGATTGATTAATGGGAAATGGATTTAAATATAACCTATAAACTAACCAATTTGAATACAATATGATTAGCCATAAGTTGATTAGGTTATAATTTAAATTGACCCATTACATAAAATTATACATCAAAATGTAAGATCAACATAAATGCATAACCCTATTTTATATAATTATGTTCAAATAAGGAAAATTATAAAGTAGGTTAAATTAGAAAATGCAATTACTACTCAAATGGCGAATTAAGTTGGGTTAGGTTTGGATTAGAAACCATTAAAGTGACCATAAACTATCATAATTTAACACGGCTAGGACCCATAATATGGTTAAAATCATGGATAAGTCCTAATGGCAATAGGGTTAATGAACAAAATAAATCATTTGATATGATTCAAATAGGGTCATAGTAATGGTGAGTAAAATCTATGGTAGACCCATTTGGTATAATACTCTATTGTAAGATGGGAGTATAGACACTATTGTCAATGTGATTCATGCTAATAATTGTCAAATGGTTAACAAATTCTGGATTACTCAAATAATGTACTAACAGAAGTAATTAGTAGTCAATAGAATCAGTTGACACCTGTGACTAACCAATCCATATTAGTGACAATTACCCTAACTCCACACAAATCATGTATGGGTTGTAATATTACTCAATCATCTAGGGTTATCTTAAATGGTGGATGAACAATTTATTAACATTACCTATTTCAATTGGTAGGTATAATTATGACAATCCATCCCAAATTCTAATGATGAATGCACTTTATAAATTTGAGTAATTACAAATTTTATTTAAATAGACCTAAATAATTTTGAATATGTAAATTTCTAGAGGCATTGAAGGGAAAAAGTCAACATTCATTATGCAATGTTAATGAGTAAATTTAATGGGACAAAAGTGGTTCAAGGGCATTACTTATGTAGTTAGCAATTAGATGTTAAATAGGTCATAACCATATGATTTAATGAGATTAGAAAATCTAGTAATCTAAAGGTCTTTTTACCCTATATGACTTTAACGTATGCCTATGAAATTACATAATTGACCCTATATTACTTTAGACGTACTTTTTAAATCTTGTTAGTGATAAACTTTCTAATGTATTTTTGATAATGCATAATTTTCTAAATAACTCTCAAACAACTAAATTTTTAATCTTAATGTATTCAACCTAAGGTGTGGCCTACCAATGTCAACATGGAGGATATACAAGTGTATTATAGGTATATAAGATTTTATTTATAGGTTGTAATTATAGGTAGATAGCCATTAGTACTTAAAATGAGCATAGCCTTAAATAGTATTTGATTGTTCAAAGTTGCTCATTTTTCTTGTAGCATAGTGATGGATTAGCCACCAAATGAGTTCTGTTCTAGGAGCTACTTCCAAGAATGCATTCAAAAAGAACCAAAAACCCAAATTAATGTCTTCATGCACCAACAAAAAACATAGATGGAAACATCACACCTTTGTATGTAATTGATGGTAATTTAATTTTATCATTTATGTAGTACTCTTTGATGTTGTAAATATCTCCCAAGAAATTATATACATCTATTATCATTGACATATGAGAAAGCAACTTGAAGTCCCATCTAAATTTTTTACTTGTATACTTCCACTAGGGCCAACTTTTTGATTCCTATATAATGTGAAAATGGGCACATTTGTATTTTAAAATGTTGGCTTTGCTAAATTAATAAGTGTACGTGCATCATTATATCTCACATCATTTTAGTGAATAGCTTAACATATAATCGAGCTTCGAGCTTTTTCTTTTTCATTGATTGTTTGAGAAACATTTAAAGGCCTAAGAAAATATGCAAAATAGAAAAAGAAAAACAAATAGAAGAAATGTAGGAACAATAGAAGGGTCATAATTAAAATAACTATAAGAGTGATATTTTGAAAGTTTAAAACTAATAATTACATGCATTGCATATGATATTAAAGTATTATAATTAACATCAATTATTAGGAGGCTTAATCAACAAGATAAGAATTTGACTAAACTCTTGCAAGGAGGTGAATGCAAATTGACCCCTAAGCATTATGAAAAGCAATAAGGTAACTAGACTAGTCAGTCAAAATGCAACAAATGGTGGCCCATATGACCATTATTTCCCACCATGAAATGTCACCACATGTCCATCTTATCCTTTTCCCCCACTTTTTTTTGTCTTGCCATGGGCTCTTCTAAGCCATTAACTTCCCCCCTCCCAAAAATGCCCTTTAAATAGTGACCAAAACACCAAAAACCGTTACAAAAAAACCCATAACAAAAGCCCATTTCCTTTACAACTGCAAAAATGGCTACTGATCTCCTTCCTCTAAGACCCACCATGGTTTGACCATGTGCTGCCTCATTTGGCAATAGTAAAGCTGACCCAAACTGCTAGAAAAGATCCTTTGCCTTGCCAAATTAGTGGATCCCTCTCTTTAGCTAGTCCTTCGAGGCTGACTTCATTGGCTTCAAGGATAAGGTAGAAGATGATGTCTTAGGGAAAGAAGAGATTAGATCCAAGGATGAGACTAAATAGGCCAACTCTTGGTTCGCTCTAGGATGCTACATAGAGGAAAAGGCTAGGAAGCTTTGCTTGTTGACTTCTAACACATTGTTGTTTCACAATGCCATGAATCAGTCTCAAGTCGTCAGCCACCTTGCCTCTGAGTTTAAGTCCTACATGAATTAGTAGCTCTGTGGCCACTCCTTAGGTTGGTTCTCGTAGGCCATAATCTCATAAGTACTTTTTTTTTCATTTTTATTTTTTTCTTTTCAAATTTTGTAATATAATTTAGTGCTTGACTTCTTAGGCCTCCATTGATGTGTTTGTTGGTTTGATCTGATGACATTTTTTGTAGGCAAAAACTTTTGCAAGAGACACTGAAATTTATAATTATCATTATAATATCATAAATATTAATTATCATTATTGCTAAGCTTAAGAAATAAATTATTAGTGATAACATATAAATATGTTTAAAAAAAATTTCTAGAGTAGAAACTATATCTTATGCTTACCTTATTAATAATATTAATTATGTATAAAATTGGCTATTAGATGGACAATATAGTGCTAAATATCATTTCCTGATATCAATTAGTGACGTTTCATTTTATTTTATTTTAAATATTTTTTTGTATTTTATTTTCATATATTCAGTTAGTTAAAGATATATTAATTTAACATATAATAGATTAGCTATTAATGTCATGTTCATTATTGCATTGGAGGTAATAAGTGTACAAGCATCTACCATAGTTTACATAGTGTTAGAGGGCAATAAGTGTACATTAGTCACTAGAGGAGTTTTGATCCACAAGCACTTCCCAAGTATGCATCCAAAAAAAACTAGAAAACCATGGGCATGTCTTTATGTGGCAATAGGAAGCTTAAATGGAAACATTGCACCTTGTAAGTAATCGATGACAATTTATTCATATCTTATCTAGCACTCTTTGATGTTGTAAATATCTATAATAGTAAAAGTGATAATAATAATAATATAATATACCTATTATTACTAACTAGTAAGAGAGTAACTTGAAGTTTTATCCAAATTTTCTACTTATATACTTCTGTCAAAGCCAACTTTTTGATTCCCACAAATTGTACAATCAAAATGGGCACATTTGTCTTTCAAAATGTTAGTTTTGCTAAATTTATAAATGTACATGCATTATTATATTGCACCAAATTTTAGTGATTAGTTTAGTATATATAATTGAGTTTTTTCTTTTCTATTAATTATCTGAGAAACATTTATAAACCCAAAAAATGCAAAAAGAAAAAAGAAATAGAAGAAGTTTAGGAATAATAGAGGGGTTGCCTTTGAGATAATTATAAAACTAATATTTTGAAAATTCTAAACTAAAAATTACATGCATTACGTATGATATGCATTGTAATTAATATCAGTTAATTAGAATTGTTCAAAATTCAACCCCAAATTCCCTCTTCCTCTTACTATATTAATGCAAATTCCTTCATGATAATTTTATTCTTTTTAACTTAGCAATCATAGGAATTATGATAAAAACAACATCCTTTTGAACATAGGAAAGTATATTCTTGAACTACTTGTAACAATTATTCTTTTTAACTACTTGTATGCATAAGCATCATATTCATAACAATTACTTCAATTGTAACTGCTAAGCATTCCCACATCTATCCTTTCAATTCAAAGCAAAATTTTATAAATTGGACTATTTTAATCCATCCCTAACTGAAAATCAAATTCATACCCCCACAACCCAAGAAACGTTTTAACCAAAACTAGGGTGCTGATTATGAATAGTTGTCACAAATTGATCTTATTAGGGAAAAAAAAAAACTCTTCTAAGCATTAACTCCAACTTTATTGTAATAGAATTATTCTTCATGACCTAATAGGTTTTCAAATGACCGAAAAAAAAAAAAAGAAAATTTTTGAATATAAGAAAATTTCTGAATATAAACTAAGTCTGGGCTTTTTTACACTTAAAATGATGATAGCAACAAACAAAGTTGTTTATATTGTCCTTTTTAAAAAAAAATTTCTTAAATTATTTCAATCAAAAATCTTTTAGAAAATTTTTACAACTATAATTTATGATATATGTAGATTTTTATTTTTTTAGTTACGAAAAAAATCAAATAATTATAATAGATGTTTATCATTATTTTGTTGTAGATTATCAATTGATTTTATAGCTAGTTGATTACTTTTCAATAATTGTCAAATGATTTGTTTCCATACCAATCCATAAAGGAGAAAATTTTGTTTTAATAATGGATGAAAAAACTTTAAAAATAAAAATTAAAGAAAGTCACTTATTTTAACTCATTAAAAATAATGGAATAACTCTTTGTCTATTAAGAGTCAAGTAATTTGATGATAAAACAATTTGAACTCTCATCTATAAGTCTAGCATTAATATAAGTTGTTACAAACAAACAAAACAAAATAATTTTTATTAAAAAAATGAAAAAATTGACCCTAGTCTCCAAAATAGTGTAACTTAATAATGGATTTTCCATTCAACCGACATTGACTTTTGAAATTTCCCTTCTCAACATGCTTTAATCTTATGGAACTTCTTGCTCCATGTTTCAAAATTGAACTTCAAATGTGGTGAGATCATGAATGGAATTGCATTCATACTCCGATTTACTCAAATCATATACCAAATATTTTTGTTGATCTTTAGTCAATAGTTGTTGTGAGACTACTAGTGATTGGCACATGAAAGTTGCATAGGACTAGAAGTTAACTACCAAAGGAGCTAAAATATGTATTGACAAGATGGCCAACTCCTAGTCTTCAATGACTTCAGGAGGAGGAGGAGAAGGGTTCCTTGTAAAACCTAAAAGTGTTAGAGAGAATTATATAAGATTTTAATTTCTTTTTGACTTAATTGATGATGTTACTCTTGAGAAATTATTTCATTTTACTTAATGTTATCAAATTTCATTGTTAGGTGAGCTAAGAAAGCAAATAATATGCAAATGAGGTAATTTAGACATAATGAAAGGACAAAAACAAGGACTAAAGGATAAAAGAATGAAGTTAAAGCATTTGGAATCAAAGGTTTCAAAATGGTAAATTTAATTGGATGAAAGTTTAGCAACTAGTGTGATATTTCAGCATCTTCAAATCTTAGATAGGCAATATTTTATTCTTCCATATAATTGCTGCCTTTTATTTCTTATTTGAATCTAATGCCAACATAAATATAAGGGAGGAAATTTAAGGTTATTCACAAAGACGACTACGAAGAAATCAATCAAGGTTGAAGGAGAAGACCCATAGCTCAGACATAAAAGATGAATACAAAAATTATTTTTCTTTCTTCTTATACTTATGAAATTTTATATTTGAATATGAACTAAATTAATTTTTTTAGGATGTTTTGATGTAACTTGTTACTTTAAAATTAATCTTTATCTCAATTAACTTTTTAAATTTATATTTATATTATGAGTTTATTGCTAATTTTAATATTTTTGAATATCTAATCATTATTTGAATGATTTATAATTGAGAAAAAGTAGTGAAAGGTAAATTTCACAGTCAAATCTAAGCAGTAGATTCCAAAAAAAAAAAAATACAATTAAAGGTGGAAGTAATAATTTGTCTTGTGTGGGTTCAACTAAATAATCATATAACTTACTAAATCAATCAAAATTTATTATTTTAACCAAAAGTAAAAATAAAATTAGAGTTTTTCAGCTACAATATGAATAATTAAAGATTGAATTGCTATTGAACTAAATTTTGATTAGATTGATGTCAAAATATTCTAGGATTAGTTAAATTGGTGAATTTTTATTTAGTTCATAATTAATAAGTTAGGGTAATCTTTGAAATTTCATTATGATGGAGATAGATCATTGCAATTTTTGGTATTCAACAAGAAATTCCTAATAAGTGCAAGTCATTAGCTTGGTTGACCATGTCCTTGCCCTTTATACACAGTATTCATCACTCTAGTTGGGTTGTTCTTGGTTTGCTCATTGCTACTAAGGAATCCTTATAATAAGTTTCTTTTCCTCTACTTATTGATATGTTTAAACTTAATGGATAGTCTCACCTAATATGGGGTTGCGTTGTGAGAAAAGGTGGGGTTCTCCCAAGAATTTGGTTGTCTAGCAAGGGGATACATTAATGTGTTCGAGTTGTCACGCCCCTTCCATCTTCCCAAACCAAAAAGGAAAAAACCATTTGTTTTGCCCCAAATTGAGGAATTTTTAATTTTCAAGGCATTCTTTATTTTATTTAGTTTATAATTAATAAGTTAATTTTTAATAATATTAATTTGAATAAGATTAATTTTTGTTAATTTAATTTAAACTTTTTAAATTTAAATAATACTAAAATTTTAAAAAATTAATATTTAATAAATAATTTTTTAAAAAATAATATTAAATTTATTATTATATTAATTAAATAATTTTATATTTTTATTAATTTTATTTTAAAATTTTTAACTATCTTTATCAATTAGTTATATTATTAATTTAAATAATTATTTTTTATAATTATTTAAAATAAAATAAAATAATAATTTTATGAAGATGAACATGATGATCTAAAGACTACCAATTTGTGATAATAATAATAAAATAATAATTTATAAATTTTACTTTTTTAGAGATCTTTTCTTTTGTCCTCTCCTTGTCCTTTTTCGTTTCTTTCAAATTCAAGATTCGCTTGACGCTTTTCACTAATGGTTTGCAAAAAGTTTTTTTTTTTTCCATTCCCATTCATTTATTCCTCATTCTTACCACTAAATTTTCATCCTAAACTAGTTAATTTTTCTTTCGTTTTTTTGTTTTTTTTGTTTGCAGGTGTATGAGACGTTCAAAAAGCTTGGAATTATTTACAATCCAGAAACTGAAGGCACTTGCAGGAGATTAAATCGAGAAAGAAGGGACATAATAGAAGCTGAAAAGAGAGCAAGAAAGCAAGAAAACATGGTTGATCACAACGAACAAAGAAATCAGCAAGGAATTGAGAGAGGTGAAAGAATTATATTTGCAAATGATGGAGCTGCATATGCTGATATAAGAGCATTAAAAGATTTTGCTGCACCGTCAATGAATGGCGCGACCTCAAGCCTAACCAGACCTCTAGTTGAAGCCAATAATTTTGAAATAAAGCAACAAATATTCCAGATGATCCAAACTTCAGACCATTTTGATGGGTTGCCAAACGAGGATCCCAACGCTCACATTGCAAATTTTCTGGAAATTTGTGACACTTTTAAATACAATGGAGTATCAAGTGATGCAATCAGGTTACGTTTGTTTCCTTTTTCACTTGGGGATAAAGCTAATAGTTGGTTGCATGCCCTTCCTATAGATAAATTTTTAGAAAAATATTTTCCACCAGAAAAAACAGCAAAGTTGAGGAACGACATCACAACTTTTAGACAATTTGAGATTTAAACCTTGTATTAGGCATGGGAAAGCTACAAGGATCTATTGAGGAGGTGCCCCCACCATGGACTTCCTCAATTGTTGGTGGTATAGACATTTTACTATGGGTTGAATAACACAACTTGCATCACTATTGATGCTACTGCTGGTGGAAATTTGATGAGTCAACTGATCGAGCGAATGACTTGCTGGAGGAAATGGCAACTAATAATTATCAGGGGTCTGCTGAAAGATTAAATCCAAGAAGAGCTGTTGGAGTGAATGAGATTGACGCTAGACTACAGCAATTAATGAGAAGGTAGATAAGTTATTCACTAAACTGAATCAATTGAGTCTAAATGCCATTCAATCTGTGAAGTTGTGTGAGTTATGTGGGGCTCAACATACCACAAGCAAATGCCAAGAGGGAAATCCGTTTGCCCTAAATAATCAAGAAAAAGTCAATTATGTGTCGAATCAAGGAAGACAATAAAATAATTCCTATTCGAACACATATAACCCTGGGTGGAGGAATCATCCGAATTTCTCTTCGGTCATTAATCAGAATAGAGAATGACCCCCTTATTAAGTAACACAGCAAGAGAAGAAGCCTTCACTTGAAGAAATGTTCACAAAGTATATGGCAAGAACTGATACATGGATGCAAAATCAACAAGCTGCTATCTAAAATCTGGAAATGCAAGTAGGCAATTGGCAAGTGAGATGTCCAATTGATCTCAGGGTCCTTTACCTAGCAACACTGAAAAAAATCCAAAGGATCATGTGAAGGCGATTACATTGAGAAATGGTAAATAGCTTAAAGACCCAACATTGACGGAAGGTGAGAAAACGGGTAAGGAGCTCAACTATGTACCTAATGTCAAAGAGCAGCAAGGTGAGCGAAACAAGAGCTGAAAGAAGAAAATAAATTAGCCCTAGTGAAAGCTTACGTGCCACCTTTTTTGATGAGGAACTAGGGTTTAAGACTTAGGGATTAGAAATAGAGATTGAGAATTACAGATTTGAAATAAGAAATTTACGGAAATAAATGATAGGATTAATCTCTTTAAACAGATCAACCTCTAATGATCGTTTCAAGGAGATTAGCTTCCAATAAGTTAAAGTTTTAGTAAATATTATTTATTACTTGAATCCAAAAGTCATATAACATTACAAATATATAGACTTAATAGATTATTTTTATGGAAATAATTCTACCTACTAATTCAAAAGTAAGAAACAATAAATATTAAATGACATAAGTGATAATAATAATTTCCTAGTTGGGAAGATCTTGTCATTCTTTCACTCTTCAAATTAGCTTTGTCCTGAAGATTTGTTTTGATCAACTATCTTCTTCAATATGATCTTCTTCCATGTAACCCTTTTCCCTATGATGCTTGAGTGTTGCACTCTTAGAAAGATTTCATAAAATATCAACCATGACTTGTACAAGGAACCCTTGACTTACTTTTCTTAGGACTCACTCCATTTGGTAACTACTAATAGTAGTTATTTTATCATTTCATTTTCCATATAACTATACTATATGTTCATTCAATTAAATTCCAAGTAATGTCTCCTAAGGTCTATGACCAATCAATGCCAAGAACAATTCCATAATCTTCCAGAGGTAATAAAAAGAGATCAATATAAACAATTTGACCTTGTAACAAAAGTTTTATCTTTATGCACTTTCTTTGGCATGTCAAATTTTTTCCATTTGCAACCTTCATAACAAACTTGTCATAGTCCTTTATTGACAAGGCAAGTTCTTTGGCAATTATATCATTTATAAAATTCTTGGTACTAGCCAAGTCAACTAACACCATTAATAGTAGTCCTTTACAGGGTCCTTTTATTTTTATAGTTTGTGGATTAGAATAGCTGGCCAAAGCATGTATTGTGAGGTTGACTATAGATTAAACAAGGGTGTCACTAACATATAGATATTTGTGGTCATCATCTACCTCCTTAGCTTCCTCTACTGGCTGAATCATTTAAAGCTTCCCTTGCCTACATTGGTGCTCTTTGTGCCACTTCTCATCATAATGCTAGCATGGTAATTTTGCCATTCACTCTTTCAATTGTTCTTGAGATAGACATTTAGCGTTAGAAGGACAAATAAAAAAAGTATGAATTAGTGTTACCCTTAATAAATTTGTTAAATCCTTTTGTAGTTCGGTAATGAATTTTTGTGTCTAGTTTTTCCTCCTAAAGGCAAGCAAAGAAGATAGCCACTACCACTGTCTGTGAATTGTGAGCTTTGACTTCATGTTGGATGACAAGATTAAACCCTTCAACAAATGTTCCCACCAATTTCCTTTCTACCCAATCTTTAGATTGATTGGCAAGTTACTTGAATTGACTTTAATATTCTAAGAGGTGAATATCTAACAAATTTTTGTGAGCTCTCCATCAACATTGTGGTATTTTGAAGGCCTAAAACGCATAAGGGAGTCTTTGGTGAATTCAAGCCATGTTGGAACTCTAACACATGTTTCAAACTAATCATACCATTAGATTACATCACCCTTTAATTAAATAGAAGCAATTTTGACTTTAAAGTTTTTTGCCATACAATGGAAACAAAAATATTTTTCAACCCAAGAAATTTAACTTGCAAGGTCGCTCTCTTCCCAATAAGGAAAGTCTACCTTTAAGTTTAGTTGTGTATTGTCATGCTTGGTGCCTCCATATGACTCTATTAGTTCTCTTTGTTTGTTGGTAAATCTAAAAGTATTTTCTATTGACTAATTTTATGCTACAAAAAGAACCATCTGTTTGAGTCTCTCAAAAGATTTTTGCATAAGAGACAATGATTCTTCAACTTGAGATAGTCTAGCATTAGAATCAAATGAGTTGCATGTTGACATGGTGTAGGATTGTAAGTTGCATTTGTTGTTAGGTAAAAGGCATAATTTTTTTTTTCTTAAGTGGTGAAGGATAGAATAAAAGTAAAATCCCTAAGAATACCACTCTAATTCCAAATGATAAGGTTAAGGATTGGAAATAGAGATTAGGAATTAAGGATTTGAAATAAGAAATTAATGGAAGGATAGGATTAATCTCTTCGAAGGGATTAACCTCTAATGATCACTTCAAGGGAATTGACGTCTAATAAGCTAAAGCTTTAATAAATATTATTGATTGCTTGAATCCAAGAACCATAAGGCATTACAAAGATATAAACTTGACAAATTATTATTATAAAAACAGTTATGCCTACTAATTTGAAAATAGTAAAAAACAAAGATCAAATGATATAATTAATAATAATAATAATTTCCTAGTTGAGAAGATCTCATCATGTTCTTTGCCCATAATGTCTTTGTGCAAATAAGGAAGCTAAAAATTTCTTGATGTGATTAAAAAACTTTGTATTAACATTCCTTTTGTAGAAACATTAGCTTAAATGCCAAGTTATGCTAAGTTTTTGAAATAAATTTTATCTAACAAAAAGAAACTTAAAGATTATGAAATTGTGATGCTTACAAAAAAATTAAGTGCAATTATGCAAAACAAATTACCTTCAAAGTTGAAATATCCAAGGAATTTTACAATCCCTTATTTTATTGAAAATTCTAAATTTGATAAAGCTCTTTGTGATCTTGGCAGTAGCATTAACTTAATGCCTTTTTCTTTATTTAGGAAATTGGGACTAGGAAAAATAAAGCCAATCATTATTTCTTTGCAACTTGCAAACCGTTCAGTTAAGTATCCATTGGGTATAATTGATATTTTAGTAAAAGTGAATGCTTTTATATTTTCTATAGATTATATTGTGCTTGATATGGAAGAAGATAGGGATGTTCCTTTAATTCTTGGTTGCCCAACTTTTAGCAACTAGTGAGGTGTTAATTGATGTCATGCAAGTTAAGTTGACATTGTGGTTAGGTCAAGTAAAGGTAACTTTTAATGTATTCAAAGCCCCCAAATTTCCTATGGAAACTATTTCATGTCTTTGAATTGATGCTATTGATGGTTGTCTAGCTAATGTGGTAAATGAGACTAATAATTTTGTTGTATTTTTGCATAAGCATGAATATTGGAAGGAAGATATTGAGCAAGATTTAGAAATGAAGGTAAAATAGCTAGTAAAAGAGGAAATGTTAAGGTGGTTAAATAAAGGGAAGGCATGTGAAAAGCCTAGTAAGTTATCCATCTCATTATCTTCAATTCAAAAACCTTTTGTACTTGAGCTTAAATAGTTACCTACACATTTGAGGTATGATTTCCTAGGTGATTCTTCCTTCTTCTTGTTATAATATTCATGCATTTATGTAAGAAAGAAGAGGAAAATTTTTTGCATGTTTTAAAGAAGCATGTTAGAGCCTTAGGTTGGTTTATAGCTGATATAAAAAGGAATTAGCCCTTTTTATGCATGCATAAGATTTTAATGAAAGATTAATTTAAGCCATCTATTGAGCAACAACATAAACTCAACCCTCACATGAAAGAGGTAATTAGGGTCAAAATAATTAAGTGGTTAAACATTAGAATAATATATCTTATCTATAACAATAATCATATGAGCTTGATTCTTGTAGTTCCTAAGAAGAGTGAATGACAATAGTCACAAATGAGAAAAATGACTTAATTCTGACAAGAATAGTAACGGGTTGGCATGTGTGTGTTGATTTTAGAAAATTAAATAAGGCCACTCGCAAGGATCACTTTCCTTTACCCTTGATTGACCAAATGCATGATAGACTTGTAGGTTATTGATTTTATTACTTTTTAGATGGATACTTAGGTTAAAATCAAATTTTGATTGCACCAACAAATCAAGAGAAAGCCAAATTTACATATCCATATAGTACTTTTGCATTTAAGAGAATGTCATTTAGTTTGTTCAATGCACCTACAACTTTTTAAAGGTATAGGATGTCTATTTTTACTAAAACAATAGAAAATTGTATTAAAGTATTTATGGATGATTTTTTGTTTTTGGTTTTTCTTTTGATATATGCCTAGATAATCTTTCTTGAGTTTTGCAAAGATGTGAAGAAGTTAACTTAGTGTTAACTTGAAAAAAAAAATGTCATTTTATTATGTAAGAGGGAATTGTATTAAATCATAAGATTTCAACTAAAGGAATAAAGGTGGATAGAGGAAAAATTTAAGTTATAGCCAAATTGCCACCTTTTACCTTAGTTAAAGGCATGAGAAGTTTTTTAGGGCATTTTGGCTTTTACCAAAGATTCATCAAGGATTTATCTAAAATCACTAAGCTTATTTGTAATCTTTTACTTAAAGATGCAACTTTTAAGTTTACTAATGAATACATATGTGCTTTTAACAGGTTGAAAGAAGAATTGATTTTTGCACCTATTATGGCAATCCAAAATTAGACTTTACCATTTGAGCTCATGTATGATGCAAGCCAGTGATTATGCTTTAGGAGTAGTTTTGAAGTGATGAAAGGAGAAAAAGTTGCATGTTATTTATTATGCTAGTAGAACTTTGAATGATGTATAACTTAATTATGCAACTACTAAAAAAAGAACTTTAAACTATTATTTTTTCCATTGATAAATTTATATCATATCTTATTTGTTCTAAAGCAATAGTTTTTACAAATCATTTAACTATTAAGTATTTATTAACTAAAAATGATGCAAAAACCAAGACTAACTCATTGGATTTTATTATTATAGGAATTTGACATTGAAATTCGAGATAAAATTAGAGCTAAAAATTTGGTAGTTGACTATCTTTTGATATGTGAAAAAACAAAAGAACCAACACCACCTATTAATGAATCATTCCCTAATGAACAATTATTTGCCTTCTTAACTTCTAATACTCCTTGGTTTGTTGATATTGCGAATTATTTGGCATGTAAGATAGTCTTTTTTAATCTTTCTTATCAACAAAAGAAAAAAATTCTTTTCTAATGTAAAATATTAGTTTTGGGATGATCCTCACTTGTATAAATTTTATTCTAATGAAATTATCTGGAGATGTGTGTCTAAAAATTAAATTTGAAAAAATATTAGCTTATTAGCTCATTGTCATTCCTTAGATTATGGAGTGCATTTTGGCCCAACTAAAACTATTGCTAAGGTATTGCAATGTAGTTTCGTTTGCCCTTTATTATTGAAGGTTACACATGCATTTGTTGCCTCATGTGACCAATGTCAAATAATTAAAAATATTTCTCATAGGAATGAAATGCACTTAAATAATATTTTAGAAATTGAGCTATTTGATTTATGATGAATTGATTTTATAGGACCATTTTCTCTTTCTTTTCTAATTAGTATGTTCTTATTGCTATATATTATGTTTCTAAATGGATGAAAGCTATGGCCATTCCTAATGATGATGCCAAAAGTGTCTCAAATTTTCTTAAAAAGTATAATTTTACTCGTT
The DNA here is from genome assembly GCA_037832345.1 of Rhizophora mangle. NCBI lineage: Eukaryota > Viridiplantae > Streptophyta > Magnoliopsida > Malpighiales > Rhizophoraceae > Rhizophora > Rhizophora mangle. The sequence goes on along the minus strand of JBAPLJ010001680.1, from coordinate 136,009 downwards.
TTGGCACTCTTAAGGCAATCGTAAATGATGAAGGTAAGCATTTTTGTAATTAGGACTTAGATGCATTATTAACAAATCATATGGGAATTTATCATGTAGTTATACCACATCATTCTCAAACTAGTAGACAAGTAGAGATTTCTAACAAGGAGATAAAAATGAATTTTAGAAAAAATAGTTAAGACCTCTAGAAAGGATTGGTTTAGGAAACTAGATGATGCATTGTGGGCATATAAGACGAAATGCATAACACCTATTAAAATATCCACATTTTGTCAATTATATGGGAAGTGTTGCCATTTATTTGTTAAATTGGAACATAATGCTTATTGCATAACTACAATTTTAAATTTTGATTAGCAAGTTATGGGTGAAAAGAGATTGTTGCAACCAAATACAATGGAGGAGTTTTGCTTGAATGCACACGAGAATGCTTGCACTTACAAAGAAAGGACCAAAAAGTGGCATGATCAACATATTCTTAATCAAAATTTTCAAGTTAGTGATAAATTGCTATTATTTAATTATTGTCTTAAGTTATATCTTGGTAAGTTGCAATTTAGATGGTCTAGTCCTTTTATTGTAACTAGTATATTTCCTTATAGTGCAATTGAGCTTCAGACTAACAAAAAAAAAATTACAATAAAAGGTCAATGTGTGAAGCATTACATAGAGGGAGGTTTTGAACAATAAAAAGCTTCTCTTAAACTAGTTCAAAAAGTACTATTGAGGTTTAACTACCAACAATAAATGAATAGCTCATGGGAGGGAACCCAATCTTTTTTTTTTTTTTTGAGGATACATACATAGTCTTCATTTCCTGAAACCATAAAACCTTTAAATTACTACATGTAGATGTCCTCCTTAAGTCCTCCATATAAAAATGTTGTCTTCATATTCAACAACTCAAGCAAAAAATCATATTTAGTCACAATACCAAGTAAGGTTTAGATTGAATTATGCTTTATAATTGAAAAAAGAAAAACACATTTGCGAAGTCTACACCTAAAACTTGAGTATAACTCTTTGTAACCAACCTTGCCTTATACCTAGTTTCTTCAACTTCTCATGTACCTTCTATTTTTTGAACACCCATTTGTAGCGAATAACTTTCTTACCTTTGGATAATCTCAATAAATCTCATGTATCATTCTTATGAAGGGATTCTGTCTCTTTTTGCTTAGCAATCATCCATCTACTAGAATCTTTATAACAAACTATTTTTAAGTATGTAGTTGTAGCAAGTTTTTCACTAGAATCAATACCTTCAACCATATTCAAGTCATAGCCAACTAAGTCAACTTCAGCATACCTTTATGGTGGTCTAATTTTTCTCTTTTAGGTTTGCTTGTAGCAATAGAATTTTGTAAAGGCATTGGTGGTAAGGATGGAGCAACATCAACTTGCATCTTTGAGCTAGATTGAGTTATAGAATCTAGTATAGATCTTACACTAATCTCAAACTTCACTTGTGTAATTGATTTCTTTCGACTTGTATCATAAAAATCTTTAGAAGAAAAGTTAGTATGTATAGTAGTTTAATAAAAATTACATTTTTGCTAATTATGACTTTACTTATTTCTAGACACCATCATTTACATCCCTTATCATCAAACTTATAACCAAGAAAGATACACTTTCTAACTTTGGTTCTAGTTTTCCATTATCAATATAAGTATATGCAGAATATCCAAATATCTTTAAAATAATTTGGAGGAGTACTAGCCTAGACCTCTTTTGGAGTCTTTTTGTCAATAGTAGTTAAGGGAGAGCGATTTACACAAAAAAAAAAAAATTAATGCAATGTAGTAGTAGTCTTGACTCAAAGAGACTTAAGTAAATAAGAATGAGGGTGCATATAATGCACTTTCTCAATCAAAGTCTTATTCATTCATTTTATGATGTTATTTTGCTATAGAGTACTAGGAACTATTAAATGCCTCAGATTACAAAAGCTATTGAACTCATAGGATCAAAATTCCAAGTCTTTATTAGTGCAAAGATGCTTTATTTGCTTTCCTATCTACTTCTCAATCATAATCTTCCACTATTTGAATATAATAAACACATCACTTTTTCATCTCAATAAGAACACCCTCAAAATGTAAATAATCAAGTGTCCCCCATGTATTGTGGATGCCTTTGTTGAACCAACTCTTTTCTTCTTCCCAAAAATGTAGTGCTCACAAAAATCCAATTTAGTAGTACATTATCCATCATGAAGACTTTTTTTTCTTAGTTTAACTATCCCTTTCTAATTTATATGTCCCAAATGCATATGCCTTAATTTGGTAACATCTCCATCTAATAAAGGAGTAGTGATAACCATGTCACCCATAACTATAAAACCTTGCAAGACATATCATGACAAATTTTAAAAGTTGTCACAATAAAAGCACCTTTGCCAATCTTTAAGACTCAACTTTTACCCTAGTACTTGTACCCATTTGAATCAAGACTACTTAAAGAGATAAGATTATATTTCAGATGCAGAACATATCTAACATCCCCAAGTGTCCCGACAACACCATGAAACATTTTTATTTTGATTGTTCCAATACTAGCTATCTTACAAGATGCATTATTTCCTAATAACATAGTACCCTTAGGTACTATCTCATATGTTGAAAACCAATCCTAATTAGAATACATATGAAACATGCAACTAAAATTAAGAATCCAATCTTTGCAAGATTTGGAGTTGCCATTAGAAATAACTAAAAGTTCCCCATCACTGGAATCATCTTTTACAATACTAATTGTACTGAAGCTTTTCAATTTTTTTTTTCCTTTGAATTGGTGATAATTTTCTAATTTTTATTCTGCAACTTATAGCATTTATCTTTGATATGTTCTTTTTTTTTTTTTTCTTACAATAGTTACAAGTCTTATTTCTATTTATTGACTTGAATATGTCTTTTTCATCACTACTAGAATTCCTTTGCCATAACCTCCTTTGAACAATAAGACTCTTTGTCTAAGCCTCAAAACCAACCATAAGCTATTTAATTTTTTTTCCAAAAAGTAAAGCATCATATATGTCATCTAAAGTGAGAATATCACAACCATATAAACTAGTATTTCTAAAAGTGAAATATGAAAGAAAGTAGCAAACATAGTAGAATCAATGCTAAATCTCTTCATTATATTTAACCTTTACATTCTCTAGATCAAATACTATCTCCTTAAAAATAGTTAGGAGGTCTTCAATCAAGATACATTCAGTCATACAATGAGAGTACAATGGTTGCTTCAAATGCATTTGATTGGTTAGACTTTTTGTCATATATAACTGCTCTAATCTCAACCACAATGCAATAACCATTTTCTCCTTCAAAACATCTTGCAAAATCTGATTAAACAAATATAGATGAATTTGAGATAGGGTCTTTTTATCCCTACATTGTTTTTCCTCTAGTGACCATGACAAGGAGATGTTCTCAAACCCTAACAGTACATTATCTAAATCTAGTTGCACAAGCATAGCTCGCACCTTGACTTGTCATAACAAAAATTTGGTGTTGTAATTCAATATTGAAATATCATATTTCATAGTTGTCATTGTGAAGATTAGATCTAGCATTGGTGACAAAACACAAAATTATGAACATATAAAATTTGTGTAGAAAATCTCAAATTGGGGAAAAGCCATGGGCAAGGGGTAAGAAATCCACTAACTCAAAAAAGAAAAAAATACAATGAGATTGTTTTGAATAGCTTATTTCACCCTAATAGAATATATATGTATTTATATGGGTGTATAATCCTAAGCCTGAATATAACTAGTCCATACTGCTAGTTCTCTAAACAATACTGAATAGAATTCAAGTCACCAAATTGTAACAATCTTTTTCATTTATGATTCCTTTTAGGAATGAAGGTATACAAAGCTTGCACAATACAGAGAGATATTTGTGACTGAGAAGATTGAAACAAAGTGTCTGGTTTATATATGTTCATTTGGTCTAAATGACAGCAAATATTCAGTTCTGCTGTGGCCATCAGACTACCATGAGAATCCTAAAATTTTCTTTGACATTCTGCACGATGGTGATGTTTCTTCATCAGTATCCCCAAATGCAAATGTTTCAAATTGTGTGGAATCACCACATCGTGATAATACTAGAATAAGGAATGGCCAGGCAGCTGTAGCTCAAAATTCCTTGTCATGTTTTGGTGCATCAAATGTTAGCACCCTATTTTTTTATGAATTCTTGATTTGCATTAAGCTAGATTATAAAATGATTATGATTATATCATCAATAATGGTGCTGATTGACACAAGACATGAAAATCCATGTTATCCATTATTTTCATGGATTGTAAATTATGCAGCTGGATGTGCTGCAAGCCTCCCTGTCATTTTTTGCTGCAGTTTCTTCCAAGTCTCAGGTAGATGCTGGTTTCCTTTTCCCGTTCTGTCTTTGTCTTTGTTCAAGTTCATTTCCTAGTGATATTTCTAGCATTTTTGTTTCCCATCTTCAGGTTTGCTTGACTTCTTTTTGGTGTCTACTTTGTTGACCCTTTCTAACCGAGATGTAAAGTACAATTTATTGCAGTCTACTCATCAATTTTCAGTGGTTATAGAATTGCTTGTTTCCGTGTCTCTTGCATACAAGCAAAAGCACATGCATAGAATTAGATTAGGAGCAATTCGTTGCATATGCTTGTTTGTTGTTTGTTACGTCCCTGATGTGCATGTTGAAGTGTGCAACAGCATCTTCAAGAGCATAAATTAGCATTTCTTCCTAATTCTTCTGAAGTTCCATTATATTTTCATCATTTTTTCGAGTTAACATAGATGGTTTACACGTTCTCTTACAGCAACCACAATCAAAGAACATTCTTTTGCATAACAGTATGAGACAACAATGTCTTCTGCGTAATGTTTTTTGATAAATGATGATTTTCTTTTGCGTAATGTTGGCAGGTTGTGGAGATTATTAGATCGTCTTGCTTGGCTATTGGGATTCTTCTTTACCTTTTGGTTTGTAGCTGCCAATTTTTGTGTTTTTAGAGAAAATTCTCACGAAGCCAAAAATTTATACAGGCAGTAATGTCAGCTGTCTGTAAGCAATTGCCTTTCAGTCGCATTTTAAAGTAAACAATCTTCTTTTCTTTTCATTATTTTTTGTTTTATTTATTTATTTATTTATTTCAGTTTTGGCGTCATCCTCAAAAAAAAAACAAAAAGCAAAGATGGTGTGTTAGCAGATGTGCGGATATATGGCTCAACATCAAGGCATCCTGTCCACTTAGCTAATGGAGTGTTGGCAAGGAGATAAAAGGATTCACCATCGGCTCCCAGCTCTGTTCAGCAAGTTTGAAATTCATTGATGCTGGAAAGTAACAGGAATTTGAGTTGTACATGCCGAGGACAACTATCAAATAGCATTTAGCGGAAATGTGAAATTTATTAAAATTTTTTAACAAAATATTATTGAAATTAGACAAATGAAACCTGAAACATTACAACTAAAAAACCTCTCTTCATGTGCTGTCTGCTTTTTCCTCTTATTCGCTTCCTGGGTTTGGTTGTCCACTTTTTCTTCTCAATCGCTGCTCTTCACGAAGCTCAAAGAAATTGCGGAAAGAAAGAATTATCACCGCCACAGTCACAATAGAAATTACCCCATCGAGGTTTGTCTCAAAGATGAAGCTTAATGCAATGCCTACGAGCACAGAAATTGGGTGAATAGATCTAAGTGATTGATGCGCTATATGAGACAAAGATACAATCCCGCTAAGCTCTAGGAACAGTATATTTGTTTTTATCCAACGAATCAGGAAAGGAATCACGGATTGGAAGAGGACGCGACTGCGCCACCTCCAGTGGTATTAGGAAGGGTGAAGGGGAAAGCGTCGTGTGTTTGGGGCCCGAAAGCTTGATTAAGTACATAAAAAAGGAGAGGAAAATACTGAGAATAATCTCAAACAAAGTTCTGATGCCCACCGCCCATGAGAAGGGTGGAGACCAGAGGTCATCAATGGTCCGCATCACATTAGCGAGCAGTATCGCTGTAGGTATCATTGCAATCGGCATCCAATGAGACGGGAATACTGAGCTTGTGATAAAAATTATCTACTACATTGGAAGACTTAAGTGAAAGCACTCTTGACTCGAAATGGGAGCGAGCAGGTTTGAAAAAGGATCTTAGAGCGTCTAAGGTGGGGCCGGGAAGGTCTCTTAACGCCTTCTTTTTTCTTCTTATCAGAGTTAATCACACATTATGAAAAAATAAAAAAATTAAGAATTTCTAAATAAATTATGATTCCTAAGATTAGAATTGAATGAACAAAATAATTAACAATGACAATAGAAAAAAATATTTATTAGAAATAGGTATATAAAGGACCAAACAAACGAATTTTAGGAAAAAAATTTTTTAGATATCTGGCAAGAACAATGGCAAAACATGAATCGAAACCACGGCAAGGACAGAAAAATAAATTAAAAAAAAAAACTTTTCTTCGCACAAAGAGTCGCTTGCTTGGGCAACACTCCAGTCAGTATGTGTTGGAATTTTCAAAATAAAAAGAAGGGAAAAGTTGTTGCTCTTGGGATTTGAACCCATGAGGTGTGTGTGGCGGTATTCGTCGATAAATAAACATGATTTTTAATAAATAACTAAAATAGTGGTGACTAGTGGAATTTAGAGTCATAACAATTGAACCAAACGAGCCTTATGTGTCAAATATCAACTAACTGTTTCATAATATTCAAACTCGTGACCCTTCAAATGAATGATCAAGTTATTAACTACTAGACTAAAGATGTTTGTTGTTAAATGGTTACCACCACCTCTATAAATACCACATACCCATCATTTGTTCAGATCATCAAATTTTTATCTTCTTCTCTTGATTTCTCCATCCTTATATCAAAAATCCATTTATCTATATTATTGTTACAAAAATATTATAGATATTCTAGAGAGCAATTTTGAAAATACAACTTCTCGAGAGCTTAATTTTAGTAAGTGCAACCTGCAATTAAGTGTACTTTATTTTATCCTGTAAGGGAATTTGCATAAACCTCTGTTGCATATTAGTGAGGGCGAATTTTGTTTTAAAGAGAGTGACATTGGATACACAACTTGAAGTAATCATTTTCCAAGTTCCAAGATAATCAAGTGGTTTGTACCAATAATCTTAAGGCAAAATATTCAATTATGGTTGGAACGTTGAAAGAATTGGATTCAAATTTCATGAAATTAGAAAGGTTTGATAGAGGAAACTTCATACGTTGGTAGAAGAGAGTTCATTTTCTATTAGTATCACTACACGTGGCTTATGTTTTGAACACGATAAGACATGAAGAGTCTGAAAATGAGACTATTGTTGATACCAGGATTAGACAAAAATGGGCAACTGATAATGAGATATGTAAGGGACACATCCTAAATGCCAAGAGTGATTCATTATTTGATCTCTACTGCAACTTTCAAACTACAAAGGAACTATGAGAGAAATTAGATGTGAAATACATGCAACAGGATGCAACAAGTAAAAAATTTCTTATCTCTAAATTCAATAATTATAAAATGATTGATGGTAGACTAGTAATGGAACAATTTATCGAGATTGAAAGAATACTTAATCACTTCTCATAACACAAGATGTCTATAGATGAAATCATTATTGTAAGTTCAATAATAGACAAGTTACCTCCTTCATGGAAAGATTTCAAGAGAAGCCTTAAACACGAAACAGAGGATATTTCTCTTGAAAAGCTTGTTAACCATCTTCATGTAGAAGAAGAATTTTGCATGCAAGAAGAAACCAAAGAGGAAGGCTCTTATGTTTCAAAAGTGCATGCAGTTGAGGAATGACAATCAAGCAAGTCCTCTTACAAAAGGAAGAATCAATCTAGTGATGACAAAAACTAACATAAAAGGCAGAAGAGAAATGGTAAATGTCATTTTTGTCAAAAGAAAGGACACTACAAATATGAGTGTCATTTGTCTAAAAAGAAAAATGAAACACAGGCCTTTTTTGGAGCAACAAATGAGAAGATGGTTGCTATGATCACAAAGATCAATTTAATAGAAGATGACACTGCATGGTGGATTGATTCTAGGGCTACTTGACATGTTTGCAAGAATAAAAGTTTCTTCAAAGGATTGAAACTAGTAATTGATGGTACAGTTATGTATATGAGAAATTTTATTGTAGTTCCTATTATGGGAATTGGGGAAGAAGAATTGCAATTCACTTTTGGGAAAGTCATTACTCTTACCAATGTATTTTATGTTCCAGAAATTAGAAAAAATTTGGTTTTAGGTAGTCTGTTGAATAAATATGGGTTTAAACTTGTATTTGAGGCTAATAACTTCATCCTCTCTAAAGAATGTGTGTTTATGGGAAAGGGTTATCTTTGTGATGGGATTTTCAAACTCAATATTGTCACTAATAATAATACTAATGTTTCTACTTATATTATTGGGCATGCTTCTTTATGGCATAATAAATTAGGACATATAAATTTTAGAAAATTATATGATATGGTTAAATTGGAATTGTTGCCACATTTTGATGTATCAAAAGATTAATGCACACCTTGTATGTTAACAAAAATAACTAGAAGTATTTTTACAAGTATTCAAAGATCTTCCAATTTATTAGAATTAATTCATAGTGACGTATGTGATTTGCATAACACATAAACATTATGAGGGAAAAGATACTTTGTGACATTTATTGATGTTTACTCTAAATATTGTCATGTTTACTTATTACATACTAAAAATGAAGTTCTTGAAAGATTCAAAATCCATAAATATGAAGTTGAATTACAATGTGAATCTATTATTAAATGCTTAATAAAGGAGGAGAATATTATGACACTGCATTCTTTCAGTCATTGAGAATTATTCATCAAACAACTGCTCCTTACACACCATATCAAAATGGTATTGCTGAATGCAAAAATGAAACATTGAAGGAAATGATTAATGTCATGTTGTCAACTTTTGACTTAAGCCATGGATTTTGGGGAGAAGCATTGCTTACAGCATGTCATATTTTGAATAGGGTTTCAACAAAAATGAACAAAACAACCCTATATGAATTATGAAATAAAGAAAGCCAAACCTTAATTACTTAAGAGTTTGGGGCTATAAAGTAATTGTTAGAGTTCTTGAACCCAAAAGGAAAAAGTTGGGTGAAAGAGGAATTGAGTGTATCTTCTTAAGATATGCTTACAATAGCAAGACATATTGATTCATAGTCATAGAGTCTAATAACTCTATACCTATGAACACACTCATAAAATCAAAGGATGCAATTTTTGATGAACATAGGTTCATTTCTATTCCTAAAATTTCAAAACAAAAACAAATTCTTGATAAGGAAAATGATGGGTTGGCAAAAGGAAATGAAAATGATGAAGTCATTGAACTTCATAAGAGCAAAGAGCAAAGAAAGCAAAAACTTTCAGCTCTAATTACTTTATATTCCTTGTAAAAAGAACAAGAGAATCAGTGAGTAATCAAATTTTATATTACTTCAATATTGAAAATGATCTTCAAACATTTGATGAAGTGATGAAATCATAAGATGGCATGTTTTGGATGGAAGCAATAAATGATGAAATGGATTCTTTTATAGGTAATAACACCTAGAAATTAGTAAACCTCTCACCTACTTCAAAGCCAATTGGATGTAAATGGATTTTCACAAAGAAAATGAAGGTCAATGGAACTATAAACAAGTTTAAGGTTAAGCTGGTTGCAAAAGGCTTTACACAAAATCAAGGTGTCAATTATTTTGAAACATATTCACCAGTGGCTAGAATTGCCACAATCAGGTGACTCATTACACTTGCTTTGATTTATAATTTAGTAATTCATCAAATGGATGTGAAAATAGCATTCTTAAATGGTGAATTAGAAGAAAAAGTGTATGTGGAGCAACCTGAGGGATTTGTTGTACCTAGTCAAGAGGAAAAGGTCTATAAATTGGTTACGTCCTTGTATGGGCTAAAACAAACACCTAAGTAATGGCACCAAAAATTTGATCAAATGATGCTTGCTAATGAAGTCAAAATTAATGAATCAAATACATGTGTTTATAGTAAGTTTAAAGAAGAAAAATGTGTGATTATCTGTTTGTATGTATATGACATGTTAATCTTTAGGACTCACTTAGATGAAGTTAAAGTTACCAAAAAGTTTTTGTCTAGCAATTTTAATATGAAAGACATGGGTGAGATAAATGTCATCCTTCGAATCAAAATCTTACTGGACCAAAAAAGCATAATGTTTTCTCAATGACATTATATTAAAAAAGTTCTCAATAAATTTAATCACACAAATTGTATATCAACCTCTATCCCATTTGATCCCAACATGAATTTCACCAACAATGTTGGAAGTCTAGTATCACAATTGGAATATGCCAAGGTGATAGGATGTTTAATGTATGTAATGACATTACAAGGCTAGACATAGCCTATGCAATTGGCAAAATGAGCAGGTACACAAGTAATCCAAGTGACATGCATTGGAATAAAGTAAAAAAAAAAATCCTAAAGTACCTAAGGAAAATGGAGAATTATGGTATAAGTTACACCGGTCATCCTTCTATTATAAAAGAATACTCAAATGCTAGTTGGATCACTGATAAAAGAATACTCAAATGCCAGTGGATGAATCTTTATGCTTAGTGGTGGTGCAATTTCTTAGGGTTCCAAGAAACAAACTTGCATAGTAGACTCCATTATGCATGCAAAATTTGTAACATTAGCTTTTACAAGTAAAGAAGCATAATGGTTAAGGAATTTGCTTTATGAGATTCTTTAGAGGCAAAAGCCACTAGCACCCATTTATATACATTGTGATAGTGCTGTAACACTAGCAAGATCATATAGTTAAGTATATAATGGTAAGTCCAGGCACATTGGACTTAGACATAACTATATGAGAGACTAGATCATGAATGGAGTGATCACAATTGATTTTGTAAGATCAAGTCAAAACATGGTTGATCCTTTAACAAAAGGATTAACAAGAGACATGGTGAATAAGACATCAAGAGAGATGGGTCTCAAGCCTATAAATACAAATCACCCATAATGGAAACTCAAGGCTTGATACAACGTCAAGTCTTAAGTTCAATGAGTCAAAGTACATCATCAATGTGATTAAAGCACTATAATTGATTTTATTTCCATCCTAGGGTTATATAGTGCTTAATTCCCACAGTAAGTTAGGAGGATGAGTGTTTAACACTCTTAATAGATTTAAAAGGGTGTCTTACAGTAGGGGCCCTAGTCTACCTGTATGAATGTGGAATGTTTAGGTCATTCCATTAAGTTAAAGGGCTTAGTCTTAAAGTATTCATGAAAAGGATATGGACACAATGACCTTTAATATGTCAATTATTAAAAGGGGATGTATAATGTTGTCCTGTCATATATGTGAATTGTTTCTACAACTTATCAATAAGAATAGTTAGTTCAAAACTTGTCTACCATATTATTCATATATGTTATAATGCACTTTTCACTATGTAAAGATTCAATCTTTAAGACATCTTTACTTATGCATATGATTATAAAATTACTAAAAATCCTTTATATGTTTCGATATTTTGAAAATGGTGGGGGATTGTTGGAATTTTCAAATTCAAAAGAAAGGAAAAGTTATGTCTCTTGCAATTTGAACCCAGGAGGTGTGTGTGGTGGGCAAAGGATGTAACGATTGGTCTACACCCTCAAATGGTAATTTATTGTATCCATTGAGTAATAAGTTTGACTTTTAATAAATAACTGAAAATGGTGGTTTATGCTAGGATATAAACCTGGTTTATATGTCATTTTACAATAAATGATAGAAAATAAAGAAAAGTTATAAACATAGCATTTGAACTCCTAACCCTTCAAATGAATGATCAAGTTATTAACCACTAGATTAAAGAAGTTTATTATGAAATGGTCACTATCACCTCTATAAATACCACAAACCTATCATTTGTTTATATCATCAAATTTTTTCCTTCTTCTCTTGGTTTCTCCATCTTCATATCAAGAATTAGTTTGTCTATATTATTGTTATAGAAATATTATAAATATTTTAAAAAGTAATTTTGAAAATATAACAATTTCTTGAGTGCTTAATTTCAATAAGTTCAACTTACAATTAAATATGCTTAATTTTATATTGTGAGAGAATTCACATAAATTTTTGTTGCATATTAATGAGGGAAAATTTTGCCTTAAAAAAAGTTACATTGATATACAACTTAAAAGCAATCATCTTTCAAGTTCCAAAATAATCAAGAGGGTTGTACGGACAATACGATGATGCTTACACTTCACGGTTCAAGTGGTTAGCTTTTCGGTAATTTGTAGCCATTAAAATTGGTTTCCAAATTAATTGGCATGACTTAGTCTTTCTGCCAATCAAAATCACAACTTTCCAGATCAATTAGTTCAAGAGGGAACTCAGTCAGCACAACTGCATTTGACTAGAGGGTTAGTATCATTTTTTCCACAAACTGGTCCAACTTGCGGAAATCTAAATCCGAGCGGGCTAAATTCTGCTTTTTCTGCCTCGAATAATTCTCCCACGACCCTTCGGATCGCGCTCCCCTTTTGAGCGATATTGTCTTGCACTCGGGCATGCAAAGTGGCTCTAATTAGGTCTGGGTCCCTTCTCCCATACTCTCGCATCTTGGGCGAAATAGGATATCCCGTTAGTAACCCAACCTGGGCGGCTAACTCATCGGATTTTGATATTGTCGCCCAATTTGTGCATCTATGCAGAAATCTTTTTCATTATTATAGTGGATCCTCAAATAAAAAAGAAAAGAGTTTGTATCGAATAAAAGTATTGGAAGAGAGTATCAAATATGAAAATTCAAGTGGTGACTATGTATCGAGTAAAATGGTGTGTGACATGCCGTATGCTATGGATTGTATATATTTTTCAAAGATTTGTTTGTGGTAACGTTTAGCATCAATAAGTAGTTATAGCGTATTCATTTATAAGGGTGTTTATATATAAAATACGCAACTGTCCATGTGAATAGGATGAAATTTGTTAGAAGTTGAGAAAATGGCTAAAAATTAGTGCCTCGTACCTACCTATCATTTTTCTGAGCAGAATGTTAAAAATTTCAAAAAAATTGAAACAAAAAGAACATGCGGATATCGTAAACCCACAAATATTGTTAACCAAGGAAAAGAATTCGTAGTATCGTAAATTTAACTTGATAAATATAAATATTTTATTTTAAAAAATTAATACTATTTACTTAATAAATTTAATTAATTGATATAAATTAATTTTTTATTATGATAAATTGATAAAATAATAATCAACTCAATAACTGCTTCTGTAGTTGCAAAGATAATAATAAAAATTGAGAAAATATATCTTTTTAATTAATGATTATCAAAAAAAATTAAAAAATATTATAAAATTTATATTAACTACATTTAGTATAAGTTTTAGACACACAAAGGCTCTAACCATATTTCAACTCATGATCAATCCATAAATACCAGTATAAAACAAATAGGCACTCACAACAAGTACATGTTCAAGCATCATTGAACAACTCCTTATCATATCAATTTCACTTTATTTCAATATGAACAACAATTCAACATCACCAACTTAGATTGAAAAGAATTAAAATGTCACAAATAGAAAAGAAATATATATATTGATAATAAATCAAATAAAAGAATTTATCAATGAAAAATCTTTAAAATGTTTAATTTGAATTGTAATTGCTAATTTGAAAGATTTATTATTGACAAGCCACAATAATCACACCTATCAAACCAACTAAAAGAATTATTAAAATGAATTCAAATGGAAGAAAAAAAATATTATGATAAATGAATTCCAATTTGTTGAGCATTACTTATCAACAAATCTTACTCTAGAATCTGATTGGCTCTCATAGTCTAAATAATCTGATACCACGACATACCTAGAATAATAGTAATTAATGAAACAAAAATACTTGTACAAACAAAGGAAGTAACCCCATCCCTAACAGTGCCAAGATTAAAATCATTGTAATATTCTAAACCATTCATAAACATCATAACGAATATAATTAAAACATTTATAACTCCTATATAAATAAGGAGTTGTGTAGCAACTACAAAATGAGAGTTTGATAAAATATAGAATAAGGATATACAAACAAAAACAAATTCCAATGAAAAAAGGTAGAAAAAATTGGGTTGGTAAATAATACTACTCCTAGACCCCCTAATATAAAACCTAATCTCAAAATATTAAAAGAAAATCATGTATTGGTCTAGGTAAATCCATCATACAGTTAAATAAAAAAAATTAAATTGTTTTTTCACGACCTTATTGGTCAGACCTTAATTATATTTGATTCCTAATTAGATTAAATCCTATGAGATGTAAATTAATGTAGGTATAAGTCAAACTATTGGACTAATTTTAATTTTTGGGGAAAAGGATAATTTGACAGTTTAAATTCAAATTTTGAAATAATTATGAAAAAAATTAGGGATATATTATTAGATTTTCAATCCAAATTAAGTTGTGATGCAATTCTCATCAAGCAATTAAATCAATAGTTGCTATTTGTAATTATTAACTAAATAAAATGAAAGAAAAATGTCATTCCAGTTCTCTTTCTTTAGATTAGATCAAAACAGAAATCTAGTTTAGTAATTTTAGTAATTAAAAATTATTCTTTAAACAATTTTGAAGTCATAGGGGATTTACTCTTTTTTTTTTTTTGAGGCAAATTCAAAATTGTTCAAATTGTATAATCATCAATTACTAACATTGGTAAACAATCTAACGTAATTTGATTATAATTTAATTTGTGTCAATCATAAGTAGAAAGCTCATATTCTTCAGTCATTGATAAACAATTTGTTGGATAATACTTAACATAATTTCCACAAGATATACAAATACCAAAATCAATACTATAATTATGCAGCTATTTCTTTTGAATACCAGTTTCCAATTTCCAATCAACAAGAGGTAGATCTATAGGACATACATGAACACATACTTCACAAGCAATGCATTTATCAATTTAAAATGGATTTGGCTATGGAAACATTTGGATGGGATTAATTTTTCATAAGGATATTAAATTGTTATAGATAAATGATTCACATGGGATAAGGTGATCATGAAATTTTGACCAATGTACCTTGCAACTCGTATATTTGTTGACCATAATTCATGACGCTAGTTACCATAGGGAGCATATCATAAATATTTATGAAGAATTTTATATTTGTTTCTTTCTCTTATTTGAGACAAGTTATAAATATAAAAAAGTATTATTTTTATTATTTTAAATTTATAGTGAAAAGAGTTGGGAAGAGGTTGTTAATAGTAATTTATGCAATTTAAATTTTAGGTTACACAATTTAACATCTTTTAATGTCTTTTTACATAATTTTTATAATTTCAATAAAAAGTTACTCTAAATTTACCAAAAAGTAAAATAGATCTTATATGAATAAAAAATAACTAATTTAAGTAATTACATTTTTTAATCTTACTAATATTAAAATTTCAATTCATTTTATATTATTTATACAATTTAAGTAACAAGTTAATCAATATTCATGAAAAGTAAAATATGACATTTTTTGATACAAAACGTCAAATTTTACTAACTACTTAAATCAACTAAATGTTATTTAAATTTATAATATTTTATTATAATTTTTACAATTTCAGTAAAAAAATATTTTAAATTCACAAAAAAAAATATAATAGACCTTATTTGAATAAAAAATTATTAATTTAAGTGATTACATTTTTTTAATCTTACTAATATTAAAATTTGAATTCTTTTTATATTATTTATGCAATTTAAATAATATGTCAGTCAATATTAGTAATAAGTAAAAAATATATATATTTTCAAATACAAAATCTTAGATTTTAATTGTTACTTAATTAAATTAAATCTTTTTCAAATTTATAATTTTTTATTGTAATTTTGACCTTTTTTTAAGGTTTCTTTAAATTCACTGAAAAGTAAAATAGTTCATATTTAAATGAAAAAAATAATCAATTTAAGTGATTGCATTTTTATTCTAACTGTTATTCAAATTTAATTTTTTTTTATTTTATTTATGTAATTTAAGTAATAAGTTAGTCAACATTTAAGGAAAGTAAAAAATAATATTTTTCAATACAAAACCTTAGATTTTAATAGTTACTTAAATCAAATTGAATATTATTCAAATTTACATACTTTTATTGTAATTTATTCAATTTTAGTAAATGGTTACTTTAAATTCACTAATATGTAAAATAAACTTTATTTGAATAAAAAAATTGTCTGATACAAGGAATTATATTTTTTTAATCTAACTTTTATTTAAATTTATCATCTTTTTAGTGTAATTACACAATGTAACTATTGGGTTACTCAATATTCATGAAAGTAAAAACAACATTTTCTAATACAAGAGTCAAGATTTAAGAAATTACATAAATTAATTCAAATGTTATTCAATTTTAAAATCTTTTATTATAATTTTTGTAATTTTAATAAAAAGTAAATTAATTCATATTTAAATTAAAAATGATTAATTTAAATAATTATATTTTTTTTATTCTAACCATTATTGAAACTTAAATTATTTGACTATAAACATTAAATTATCTTAGATGGTTCATGCAATGGATTTAATCTAAGTCACTTATTGATTTAATCAGAACCTAACCAATGGAGGACCCCAATTTGATTAATGGCAAGGTTATGGTTACAAATTTGGTGACACTTGAAATGATTACTTGAATCAATCGGTGGAGATTATTAATCCAAAAGATTAGTAATCTAATAGAGTAACCAATTGCAATGGATGGTACCATTATTTGGTTAATTTGAAAATGAATTACTTGTCTTGTTTTATTATTCAATGGTTACTCATAACCATGTTCCTACTCACCCAATTGATTGTTATTGAATATTCCAATTGGTTACTCTCTAACCTATTTGCATTAACCAACTAATGGCAAGGATATTATACTATTTTCCAATAACAACAATCAATGTCGTTTAACATATGATGTTGATTTGAATGTAATCTTATATCTCAATATTTTTAGTAAAGTAACATGATTCATTGACCAATATATATGTTGGTACTCATTAATTTGATAACCCAATATTGATTGTTCCCATTCTAAATGTTTAGTAATGGTACCTTACTAAACCTTCAAATTTGGTTAAAAATGATAAGGATATTAAATGACCAAGTAACCATCTTGAGTTAAAATAAATATCATCATGGTAATTAACCTTGTAAAAACCATGGTAACATATTTACCCATAGGTTCTTGTTTGAAAGTACAACATGTAACCTAACCAAAATCCCAAGATTGGTAATAGAGTAACCAATTACATTAATGTAATTTACTAATGTGGTGAGAAATTCTACAACATTACCACCAAATGGAAAATGAGAACAATTAAAGGTCATTATAACCGTTATTGATATGGTATGGGTGACATAATTACCATGATTGTTAATGTTTGGGTTAGTCATCCCATTAACTTTTTACCAATTGGATTGAATTGGTTATATGACCAACGGTTATTGATAATCTAAGAGGTGACTAAAACGATAATTATAGGTTAATCATCAATAGAGTCAGTTACACCAAAGGTTACAACATTATATAACTGATAACTAGAGGAATACAAAAGGTAACCGTAATTGGTAAATTATGATACCCCCAAATGACCTCTCTGAGTAAAGTATCCTTTCCCTAGATCATTGGAGCCACAAAGACTATTCTATTCTACTAATTCATGATACACTATTTACTAGTAATAAACCAACCTTTAATGATCAAATGACTAAATGTTGGTCCCTGGATAACATTGGTCATTGACTAATGGGAGGATGGTCAAATCCATAAGTGTATGACCAAATGTTGCGATAGGTAAATGATTAATATGTATACTAGTTAATTAATTAACCAACCAAGGTAAGATGTGCCAGTATGTGAATAGATTATAACCATTTACAATCCTTTATGTGTAATTAGTGATCTGGGTGACTCATCATATATGGTTACCATACATGAGGATAGGGGTAACTGTTACTTACAAATGCATTAACCCCAATGGAACAATGTCATTAGGTTACTCACCATTCGTTAAACAGGCAAGGTGTAACCTATCATATTAGTTACCTTATGGATCATTGATGAAACCATATCACAAAATGTAACAATTGGTACCATTACTAATACTGACAATGTCAGATCAATTTAAGTAGTGATTGGGTACTGTCATGATTGTGTAACCAATATGAAAGGTAATCATGACAGTATCACTGTAATTGGTCTAACCATTGGGTTACCCTTAAATTGTTGATCAATGTTATCATAAACCATTATTGTTTAAATTAATGACCATATTTTGAATCATTACTCCAAATCTTTGTAAATTCATTTTTGTAGCAATTTGTGTACTCAAATGCAGACTTGGAAGGTAAACCCTTAAAATTGATTGTTTAACCATATCAAATACGTGGTTATTACTCATATAAACTATTAATTATTTGGTACTTAGTTAAACTTCATATTATTGATGACCAACCAAATTAATTGATAACGGCTAACTTGGAGAATAATGGCAACATTGCATCAGTTATGTCACATTCCAATTACCTGTTAAATTACATAATCACACTATAACCTTGAATATTCACATACAATTGTAAACCAAAATTTAGCAAGCACTTAAATAAAGTGGAATTTTTAATGTTATTAAAAGTTTACTGATGATTGTGAATAACATGAATAAATGTTACCAAAGTTGATGTACATTCAGGTGGGTAACCTTGAATGAATTGATTATGATCATTTGTAATATGGAGTTTACCCTAATGAATAAAAGATCCATTGAGTAACCATCAATATGAAATTTGGTAAAAACAACCATAATTGCTTACCATAATGCGATAAGTATGGTTACTAATAGACCATTTGAGCAATATAAAGTAAAAGATAATTGATCTATTAATTCATCCAAAGATGATTGGGTCAATCCATATTCAAGCATAATTGGGCCAAACATTAAGTCAATCTCTTTAGTTTAGTATATTACTCAAGGGATACATACATTTATGACATTGGTGAAATTCTATTGTTCTGTAACCCGAATTTGTTATATGGTCAGATTACAATGAACTTTTAGGTCCACTATTGTAAATCAATCATGTTAACATTGCATTGGTTGATGCACTCCGTAATCTTTTCATGATGCAAGATTAGTATCTATAATATACTCATTGACACTATATGTAAATCATTCTAAGGTTCTTTAATAATTTTATTTGTGTATATGCATGTATATGGCATATTCAATTTGCATATCTCCACCATCAATAATCAATAGGTTTATTCTGGGGTAATTAGACCCATCCAGCATTTGATTATTATGAACCATACATTAATCACCATGTTTGAATGGTTGACAAACCCTAAGGGTAATGGTTCCATATTGTCACCTCTAATAATTAATTACTAATTGGGGATTACCTAACCATCAATTTGTCCATATCATTAAATAGCAAATAACCTTGTAACCAATGATTATGGGCCTTTTACCAATTGGTGATTTTACTCACCAAATTTTAATACTATGATGGCAATTCTTAATTTCAGGTTAATCATGTAAGAATCATCACCACTTAAATAGTATTCGTACCCTATTCATGAATACCATTATTTGGTTTATCCATTAAAATGATGTTTTTGGTTGATTATTCATGCATTTGTTACCTTCATAAAATACATTGGACACCAAATTTTTTGTTAATCTTACATTTTTACTATACAAAATAATTTGCATTGGATAACCAAACCAATTGTTCAAATTTTGATAAATGTCAACCATGAATTTGTTATCCCAATGCAATGTAGGATAATGTCAATCATGGTTAGAACAATTGATCAAATTGAGATGCAAATAGGATATTTAGTAACAATTAAGCTAGTTAATTCCATTCATAATATTGCTTATTAACCAATTTATTAGTTATTAACCATTTTGGTAACCTAATAGTATCAATTATCGAATGATTAGAATGACTCAACCTACTTAATTAAGTCATCATATTTGGAATAGGTTAAATTGGTAACCAATTTCTTTCAATTTAAATTGTCATTCACATCAATAGTTTATATATTAAGGTTTAGTGTTAACCAATTCATTTGTATACAATTAGTACCATTTAAGTAATTGTTATTAAATAACATTATTCTTTGGCCAAACCATAAAATTGAAATCATGTTATTCAATTGGTTAGCAAAATCCATATCCATTTATAATGAACATTTCAATGGGTTGAGTAACTAAAAGGTTATGATCATAACTTGTTAGATTGTAACCAAATTCATGCTCAAATTGGAATTCTAAAAATTTTGAATATGTCAATCATGAAAAAGAATTTGATGAGCTTACCATATGGTTATAAAAATTTACTAACAATGTCTTAATTAAGTAGGTTAATGAAAAATGTGAATTAAATGAAGGTAATTTAGAGTGACCTGATGTTATCAAATATCCCATGAATAATCTCAATATGAATATTGATTATGAATTTAAGCCATAAGTAAATTTAGATAATGATTTATTGATTGAATAAAATGATCAGTTACTCCGATTAACCTTTACTCTAAATTGCCAATGGACTTGCCTGGGTTTTCAACCTATGGGCTCGCCTTATAAGGTGTCCCTACTTTGTTCATTGTGCTTGCCCCTACATTGGGCCTAATGAATGTCTCTCCCTCCCTCTATGGTGCACCATTGCCTCCATACACCACCTTAGCATCCTCCCTGACAACAACACCTAGACCAAGATTGAACATCTCCCCAGAAGTGACCTTCCCTTGGACCAACTTCCTATCATAAAGTTTTTTCGGTGCATTTGGTAGTGCTCGCTAAACTTGGTGGGGTTACTATTCTTGCACCTTCCTCCTCTTTCTTTAGCATCTTCCTGATCGATCCATTTCTACCAATTGTTATGAATATAAAAATAACCTTAAATATGGATTTAGGAGCTTTGTTACCAATATCCTTCTTCTAGATTGAGTAGGTCAATGTGATCAAATGGTTATATTACTAATTTGATCTATTTGGTCACTCAAAAATGAATGAGTAATAGCTTATTAATCCATATTATTACTTCAAATATTATTCTAATTTGCAATCTAATTGACCCTAGATCTTCATATGGGGTTAGTTACATTACTATATCCCATTACTCAATTATAAAACTAATTCAAATATGACTTATAGTTCATGTGAATTTGATATTATTTATGATTGAATGATCCTTTTACGCATTTCTCCAATTTGATGTACTCAAACTACCCAAGCTGTATTAATGATGTGAACCCCAAAAGACATGGTTTAGAGACCCAACACACATAAGAAATTAAACAAAAACCCGCAAAGCTAAATCAACCTAAATGATCAAATTAGTAAACATTTTCAATCAATTACTATTTTAAATGGTTAGTCAATCATTTTCAAGTAACTAACTTATTACTTAAATTGCATAAATAATATAAATAATCCAAATTTCAATAATTGTTAGAATAAAAAATGTAATTACTTAAATTTGTTATTTTTCATTCAAATATGTTTTATTTCAAATTTTAATGAATATGGAGTAACCTTTTATTGAAATTGTAAATATTATAGTAAAAAATTTTAAATTTGAATAACATTTCAATTGATTCTTTTAATTACTAAAATTTTAAGTTTTGTATTAAAAAATTATTTTTTAATTTTCATGAATGTTTAGTGGTCTAATACTTAAATTGCATACATTACATTGATTAAGAGAAATGTAATTTAATTACCTTTCAAAATGTTCCTTGCTAAAATGAAAGAAATTAGTACCATTATAACTATTTTGATAAGGTATATAACCGGTTGATGTGGTTATGGTGATACTTATCCTATATGGGTGAGTAACCTACTACTTAAAATGAATGTTCCCTACTTAAAAAGATTACCTTAATCAAAGGTTAATAACCTCACACCATTTAGTTAAGTACAAATCAATAACCTATTTGGTTAATTGGTTAAATGAACACATTAAGATATTTATCCATCACTTAGAAGTAACCATCTTTAAATTAATGGTTAGTTACCCTAATCTATGGTTTGGAATCCATGAATTGCCCAAATGGTTTCAAAAGATAATCATTATGGTTAATCACCTTGTTAAGTTATCAATTGACATCATCCATTGGCCAAAGATTAGGTTACATATTTCATACTAATCAATTAACTCATTACTCCCAAGTGCAAAATATCATGTTTTGTCATTTCCTCAAAAGTACATATTGACATTACTTTACTTAAAAGTAAAAGGTTACCATCAATAATCATTGGTTGTATAACCAATTCAATCCTATTGATAAAAGGTTAATGAGGTTACATAATGAAAAGGTTAAATGATAACCATAATGTTATCCCATAATGTCAATTGTCATTTACATTAGTATTGACTTTATGTCAATTGTAATTTTGATTAACATTATAATCTCATATGGTTATAATGTATGGATGGTAAATGAATACTAATGTAAATGACAATTGACATAAAGTCTACCAAAGTAATTGACCTAGTAAATTAAGTCAAATTGAATAATTTATTTGAGCCAAAGGATGATCATTATTAGTGCAATTAGAGGGAATACTTATTAACATGGTCAACATTAAAACTACTTGATGGTTAAATTGGCTACCAGATGATAGTAACATTGGTTATTCATCATGGTTTAATATGGTAGATGGTTAAATATTAACTATGTTCCTCCTTGATAGGTCAATCATTCAACATTTATAATCTAATGATAATTCATCTCCACATTCACATATCCTTTTAGATTCATTATGATTTAATAGTGTCTAATGGTAATTTGAACATGAATTTGGTTAAAATCTAACAGGTTATGATCATAACCTTTAACTAAAATGTTGATTATGAATGCATATGGATTTTACTAACCAATTAAATAACATGATTTCAATTTTATGGTTTGGCCAAAGAATTTATTAAATAATGATTACTCAAATGGTACTAATTCTATACAAATGAATTTTGTCTAACACTTGGAATTTTTCTAAACCCAATTATGGAAGGTTATAATGTCTTCCAATCCAAATTCAGGCCATAAATTGATCAAACTTCTTTTCCTCAATTATTACAATTTTGTTATATTTTTAAGCTACCATGGATTTGTGCTTAGGAATTACAAATCTAGAATGATCCTTTCATAAGGACTCCTATTATAAGCTGGATAAAATAAAGAATGCAATTATTTCAATTGATCAATTTTTATTTAATTTTATTTTAATGAATTTAGAGTAACCTATTAATGAAATTATAAAAATTGCAATAAACATTGTAAATTTGAATAATATTTGATTTGATTTATCTAATTATTAAAATTTAGGATTTCATATTAAAAAATGACAATTTTTATTTTTTATGAATGTTGACTAACTTGTTTCTAAAATTGTGTAAATAACATAAAAGAATTAAATTTGAATGATAATTAAAATAAAATTGTAATTATTTAAATTAGTTATTTATTATTCAAATATAATTTAATTCACTTTTTGATGAATTTGTAGTAATCTTTCACTGAAATTGTATAAATTATAATAAAAGATTTTAAAATTTAAATAACATTTGGATTGATTTGCATAATTAATAAAATATGAAGTTTTTATATAAAAATATGGATTTTTATTTCTTTTTCATAAATATTGATTTATCAAACACATAAATTTCATAAATTATGTAAAGATTAGATTACAAAATACAATTATTCAAATTGACTATTTTTTTTTTATTCAAATAGGGTATATTTTATATTTTGGTGAATTTTGAATAATAATTTATTAAAATTACAAAATTGACAATAAAAGATTATAAATTTGAATAATATTTGGTCTAATTTAAGTAACTACTAAAATTTGAAATTTTGTATTTAAATTTTTTTTTAACTATTTCATGAATGTTGTATAATTTGTAACTTAAACTATATAAATTATGTTAAACAAAAAAAAAAGACTTTAGATTTGAATAATAGATAAAATAAAAAATATAATTACTTAAATTAAATATTTTTTTTTATTAAAATATGATTTATTTTACATTTTTTTTTGAATTTTGGATTAACTTTTATAGAAATTACATAAATTATAATAAAAGACTTTAAATTTCAATATTATTTAAATTGATTTATGTAGTAAATAAAATTTAGAATTTGTATTTAAAAATTTCAATTTTTACTTTTTTTTTTTATGAATGTTGAGTAATCTAATAGTTAAATTATGTAAATTATATAAAAAGGTTATTAAATTTGAATAATAATTCGAATTAAAAATTATTCACTCAAATTATTATTTTTTTTTAATAAAATGGGATTTATTTTACTTTTTAGTAAATTTAAATTAATTTTTTTTAACTAAAATTGTAGTAATTATAATAAAAGAATCTAAATTTAAATAATGCTTTATTTGATTTAAATAACGATTAAAATTTTAGAATTTTGTATTAAAAAATATCTTTTTTTTTTAACTTTTTCTTGAATATTGATTAATTTATAATTTAAATTGTATAAATAATATAAAATAAATTTAAATTTGAATAATAATTAAAATAAAAAAATGTAATTATTTAAATTGGTTGTTTTTTTTTTTTTTTTTGGTATATTATATTATAATTTTTTTTTTTGGTAAATTTGATGTAATTTTTTACTAAAGTTGTAAAAATTATAATAAAGGATTTTAAATTTTAATAACATTTAGATTTATTTATTTATTTGCTAAAATTTTAAGTTTTATATCCGAAAATATTATTTTTTTACTTTTCATAAATGTTGACTAACCCTATTTTTATTCAAAAAAAAATTATTCAAATTAACTTTTTGATAAAATTAGAGCAACTTTTTATATTAAAATTATAGAAATTACAAAAAAAAATTATAAATTTAAGTAACATTTAGTTTGATTTAAAGTGATACTAACATTTTGGATTTTTAATTTAAAAATGTTTTTTTTTTTTTACATTTCATGAATATTAAGTAATTTATTACTTAAATTATATAAAATAATATTAAAAAAATTTAAATTTAAATAACAATTAAAATAAAAAATACAATTATTCAAATTAATTATTTTTTATTTAATTTTATTTTTAATGAATTTAGAGGTTATTCAAATTTTAAGTAACCTTAATTAAATAAAAAACATTTTAAATCTAGGGTAATTTACACAAGAAATTTATGTTATTCAAATGACATTTTATTCAATCATAAAAAATATAATTTAAAGTAAAAACTACAATTACTCAAATTAAACCAAATGCAATTGAATAACCCTACATGGATATGTAAAATAGGGTTTTGTATTTTAAATAACCTTGCTATCAAACTTAAAATGCATTTTACTTTGAAACATGTTTGAAATTTACAAAACCCCATTTTACATTTTTGATATAAAATTTAATTACTATTAAGAAAATGCAATTTACATTTTGAGTAAAATAATGCTCTAGATTTAGAGAATGTAAAATTCTCTAACCTCAAATTTCATAATAAACGATATACCTAAATCTCTCTACTAATTTAATAGATAAAACTTTATTTTTGTAATCCTATTGTTAAGTTATAAACTATGAAAATGTTTAGAATAAACTTGACCAAACTAACATTTAAATCAATTGTAGTAATCAAAAGTGAAATTGGTGAATTTGGTGCATGTTAAGTAATGACCAATTTACTATCCATTTAGATAATTCAACTCAAAGCCACATTTTGAAAGTACTTTTTTAATTTGATGAAAAAGACCAAATACTTTACTCAAATGGTCCATTATTACCATTTAAGTAATTTGATTATATCCAAAATGTGGCTTTGGTTAGTTTATTACAACATACTTTTACTCAAAGGTAAAATGGTTATGAAAATAATGATGAAATACATTTGTTATTTTATTTAAATGTAAATAAGTTAGGGCCGTAATTCAAATTGGAGTAATAGATTGGTCCAATTATCAAAATTTTTAAATAACATTTGGTTTACATAAAGTAAACTCCAAAGATTTACATAAATTTGTTAGAGGGAGTAAAAATGTTGTACAATCATAAATTGGATTAGTAATCTTTGATTTATCATGAAAAAGTAGCTATAATGTTATGAAGACTGTCATGCAACTATTATATAGTTGAATAATGTTGATAATCGGACCAATCTATTAGAGATTATACTTTACCAAATTCAAACCATGTATATGACTAGTAACCATATAGATTAATGGGTTAAATGTTATATACATTTGTTAATATGATCAAACATTATGGTAATAAATGGTAGATTGTTGAAGTCATGGTTAAATAAGTAATAATGGCAAACTACAAATTGTTAATGACAAATCTGTATTATATTGAATATCAATCAAGATATTTAAGTATTCACTTCATTATACAATGGTCAAATAAAGATTAACATTGGAACAATCTTGATTTTATGTACTAGTGCTCATAGATTAACCTTCATAACCATCAACCTCATTGGTTAATGATTTACCCCTTAAATTGGTTACTAAAGTATAGGTAATTTATCTAATACCTCGAAGATTACATCAACACCAAGGTTAGCCAATAACCTCTAACCTAATTAAAAGTTGAATTGTTCTAATCTTCATTGATTACTCATGGTTAAAAATGTTGCCAATTGGATAAATTCTAATTAATGCATATGGTCTTACCAATTTTAATAAAAAATTACTATAAATTGACCAAAAAATAAAATAGATTACATCTTAATAAAATATAATTGATTTGAATAATTATATTGTTGTATTCTAATTATTATTTAAATTTAAATTTTTTTATATTATTTATATAATTTAAGTAAAATGTTAGTTAATATTCATAACAAAGTAAAAAAAAAAAATTCAAAAAATCAATTTGTAATATTAAGTAGCTACTATACCATTACTTTAAATAACATAAATGTCTATACTTAAATTACATAGGTGTTAGTCAAAAAAATCAAATTCAAGGTTATCAAGTAACCTTTCCTATTGGTTAAATACCCTAGATTAAAGCTTCAAGGACCATGTGAGAGTATGGTAAATTGCAATACTCTAAATAGTTTCCTATAATAATATAAGATTGTAAATGAATAAGTGAGTAAACAATCATGGTCGACTAGATAATTTAACATCAAGTTAGAATAATAATCAATTACTAATTTAGTAGAGAGATCGTATTTGAAAAGCAAATATGTAATATTTCATATGGCAACATGTAATGGGTCTCTTTAATGGAGTAAAGGATATCAAGATGGGGTTTAACCAAAGTTATTGATGAAAGTAAAATTGTTATTTGTTGTGATTAAATTTAGTAATACAAATTTTGAAAGTTAAAAACTACACTTTTGGTTAGTTATTCATGTACTTGTTACCTTAATAATAAACATTAGATACCAAATTTTATGTTTATGTCACATTTTTACTATACAAAATAATTTGCATTAGATAACTAATCCAATTGTTCCTATTTAAATATCTGGAGTTGAATAACATTAGATTGCAAATGTTGAATTGCAATTACAAATAGGATACATTGTAACATTCTCACCAATAACCTTTTGTTCATGTAAATAATGGTTAACTAATTAGTTAAAATAATACGAAATTTAATAATTATAACTACATACCCTATTTTAAAAAATGATTGATTCAAATGAAATAACCTTAATAAAATTGAACTCACAAATTTGAGTAACCGAGAATGTTTGGGGTGCATCATGATTAATAGGTTAATATGTCATCATTCTATTGGTTACTATTTAATTTTACCCAATCTTCTTACAAGTAATTGTTCTTTGAAATTACAACATGTATTCACAAATTGTATAAGTAAACTATTAGGGTTAAAGGCAATCCAAAAGGGATAATTAAATTGGTTTGCAATGACTAATTGATAAATATTATGGTTCCAAAGATTTACTAGGTAATGATTTACATATTTGGTGTAAAAGATTAGAGAAATTCATAACGGTTGTTTAAATTTGGTGTACTAATATGAAGGTAAATATTTATAGAATTTGCTTTCATGATTATTGCTTGACTATTGTGACCAAATAAATCTTAAAAAGTTTTTGGTAACAAATGTATGTCTACCCCAATGTTTGATTAGACGTTAACATTTAAAGTGATGTCGTTTAAGTAGTTGAGTAAATGATTGGTTAATAGCAATCAGGTTACCCTGAAACATGGGTAACCATAATATTGATCTGCGTAAACCAAGGGCGAACACTCATCGTTTACGACTTGGACTAGCAGGATATCTAATCCCGTTCTCTCCCCGTGCTTCTGCACCCCAGCGTTGGTAGGGACCCAGAGAGCTGCCTTCGCTTTTGGCATTCCTTCGTGGATCTCCGAATTTCACCCCCCCCCCCAACACACACAAAATTCTACTCTCCTTTATCTAACTCAAGTGAATTGGTTTACCGATTATAAAGATGTTATTGACCAATCAGTTACTAATTTGAATTAACCAAATTGCTCAATTTAATAACATTTGTTATATTAATGTCTTACTCGCAACCATATTAACCTTAGTTAAACATGATCTATAAGTCATTTTCTAATGTAAACCCAAATTTGAGTAACCCCCTTCACCATAAGTAAATCGCAAGGAAATATTAACGAACATTCCTTTACCCTTAACAAACTAGGTATTCAGTAATGGTTATCTCACAAGGTATGACCGACCATTCCCATAGATGTTGAATTTGTTTATGCTATTTTAGTACACCAAATTTGAATAATCATTATGAATTTCTCCAATCTTTTAGACCAAATACCTAAATCGTTACCTGGAGTTTACCAGACGTTATTAGTGAATGGTTGGTTACGTCTTAATTGAAATTATACAAACAGATAATTTGATAACGTCTTTTTACATTACCACTTTGATTTTATTTAATGTCGTAATAACCTTATTAGTAATCTAATTAAATCTTTGTTTAATAACTCACAGAAATTAGTAATTGATAATGGGTAACCAAATTGGTATTGTCCATTAAAGATTGATGTAACCCCATCATATTTCTAAAAATCATCACGAAATGGCTAACCATATTCTTCAGTTAGTAAATATAAATACCATCCAATTGCAGTCTAAACTCCTTATTTAACCTTCTTTGTATGTTACGCGGTTGACCATAATTGCATTATAATGGTGACCGTTTAGAATCATGAATAATAAATTGCAACTAAATTTGACCAACACTAACCCCAATTATGTACACTAACGTCCTAATGTTTAAATAAAATTTGTGAATAACCTCCGATCTTTTATTCAAATATTGATTTTAGTTCATATTTCATGTTAATATGATGTAAATGTTACCATGTGAGTAACCTTTGTCGTTATCTAATTTCGATTGATTTCCTTGATTAATCGAAAGTTTACTCTTATATTGGTTAAGATTGTAAACCAATTAATTGGTTAACTAATACGAATTTGAACGTTTGATTATAGAGGTTAGGTGATCATAATAACTAGCGATTTGGAGTAACTGTGTTTTTTAATCATTGTTATTGCAATACTCCAACGTTTTTTCATGAATGGTTAGAGTAAATGTTTACTCTATTTTGGGTCATAACCATAGAAGGGCCTGTGGTTACCTATCAAGTGCAGTTACCAATCTATTATGGGTTGGTCAATTGCAATTTGGTTAACGGTTACTAAATTTTGGATAATAAACTCGATAATGGTCGTGAGGCTAAATGAATGGTCTATGTTGTTAAATGATTGGAACCATTATGGAGTAAGTTAAAAATATGTTACCATGCTGAATAGTTAATCAAACAATTGGTGGGAAAACCTTAGATAGACCAAATACATTGTATTTACGATTGGTAAATTGGTTTGATAGGATTAATGGTTACTCATTGAGCTGTAATTCATGGGTGATAATGGGTTATGTAGTTTAAGACAAATGTATTAATCAACTAACCAAATGAAAAATGTTGTAATGATTGGTCCATTCATGAAAAATTCACTTTAGAGTAATCAATACAAAACATAAATTTACCAAAACAAAAATTGATTGGTAACTACAAAACAATAGAATATTAATGGACCACTAGTTATTTACCACTAGTTATTTACCATAGGGTTAAATTATGAGCAATTAAAGTAAAACAAATCATAAAAGAAAAATGTTATGGTTATAATTGCATTAGTAACCATTGAATGTGACCAAATATGGTTACCAAAATGTTATAATTGGTCAATTGTTGGTTAAGTCAAAATATTTAGATGGATACCAATCAAGATTTTAGTAACTAAAAACAAAAACTAGAATGTTACCCTTAATGGACATTGGTTATAGGTGGAAAAAATTGGTTTATGTTATTACCAATAAGACTAAAGAATGGATCTTGACTTATTATTTAAATTGTATAAATAATATAAAATAATTTAAATTTGAATAATAATTAGAATAAAAAAATAAAATTACTTAATTGGTTATTTTTTTTATTCAATTAGTCTTATTTACTCTATAGTAAATTTAGAGTAACTTTTTTATTGGAATTGAAAAAATTATAATAAAAAGATTATAAATTTGAATAACATCTAATTTGATATAAATAACTACTAAAATCTAAAATTTTGTATTAAAAAATGTGGTTTTTAACTTTTTCATGAATGTTGAGAAATCTATTACTTAAATTATATAAATTATGTAAAAGTACTTTAGAATTAAATGCAATTTAAATAAAAAATGCAATTATTCAAATTAGTCATTTTTAATTCATGGTTTTAACATTTTAGATTACTAAATAACTGTTATGGTTATGAAGTAAATCTACATTTTGATTGCATTCTAGCTGATATAGATAGGTTACCAAGTTAAGTATGGACCAAAACCCAAGTCCAAGAGTATATTTGATTATCAAATGATCACAACTACAATGACTTGTTGGTTTGGAAGTTTGGAGGAGTCCTTTTAGCTTGACTTAGGAGGGTTGTATTGTGATATGGTGGTTGGATTAATAAGGGGTGGGCTCTATCATCCAAACAACTTGTTTGGTTTGTTAAATTTGTTAATAGGTTAGTTGCTAATTTCTTTGACGTGTCGATCCACATTGATTGAGAGGAAGTGGTTGTCCAAAATTGTGATAACGGTGGTTCAGAACCTTAAAATAATGGATGCACTCCAAGAAAGGTTGGTGATGCTTAGGGAATCACTAATAAAGGTCAAGGTCATGAGTGTAACTGAATATTTGTTGATGTTTGCATCCATAACAGAGATCATGGAGGTTCTTGAGGAAAGGGTTGAGGGGCTCTAGCTAAGAAAGGTTGGTGATGCTCAAGGAATCGCTAATAAGGGTCAGGGTCATGAATGGAACTAAATGTTTGTTGATGTTTACATCCATAATGAAGATCATAAAGGTGCTTGAGGGGAGTGTTAAGGGGCTCTAGTTTTGGTTTCAAAGTTTGGCGCCTTAGTTAATTGACAACATTAGCTCAAATCAGAGGGTATAGGTTTCACTTGAGGGATTGTTGCTATAAGCGTGGTGTGATGGTTTCCAAGCTCAGTTAGCAAAGACATGGGAAAGGTATCTAGGGATGGATTTTATGTTTAAGTAGAAGGAACAAGTAAATCAGTGTTGATTTATTATTTTGGTGGACTCTTAGGTGGTCCTCCCATAGTTACTGGTAGTTAAGGTAGTTAGGCAAAGATGTGTCCTTCACATCAATGTAGGGCGAAGTATGGATTTTAGGGGAAAGAAGGATATGTAGGAATAGTAACCCACTGATTTTAGCAAGTGTTACCTAATGCACTGGAAAACTTTGTTACAAGAAGCTAGTCTAAGGGAAGGTCACTTTAAGGGAGATGTCTAATCTCAGTCTAAGCACAGTTGTTAAGGAGGATGCTAAGGCAACATGTGGAGGTGGTGGTGCACAACGAGGGGAGGGAGAGACATTCATTGGGCCTAATGTAAGGGTAAGTCCAATAAATTAAGTAAAGTTGCCTTCTAAGGTGAGCCTATATGCTAAAACTTGGGTAAGCCCATTAGTGATAAAACATATGATGAACATCCAAAGGGGCTTATTTGATTGGATCCCATTAGGTAAGTTGAGACCTGATAACATTCACTTATGTAGCCCAAATGCCAAAGAAATAATAAGCTACTCCAAAGGCTTATATCCATCAGTCTTTAAGGCCTGGTAGATAGAAACAAGTCTATACACCATAGACTAGGATGGGTTAATAGTGTTGGGCCACATACTCCTCTCTTATTAGTATAGTTACCATAAGTTGTTTTAGAATAGGGCGAGCAGTGGCGATAAATTAGAGGGACACCCTAGCAGAATTAGAGGATGTTGATGCACCATTGGTAAGTAAGCATGGTGGTGCCAACAATAGGGGAGTAGCCAAGATACTAAAGCAAATAATAAATGAGGCAAAAGCAATAATGACTCCAAGCCATAAGAATGATGATGGGGATAATGCTTCTTTAGTTAGTGACTAGGATTAAGATGTCAAGAATGTGCTTGGAAGATGCAAAGGAGAAGTAGCTACCATCATTTAGGTGAAGAGATGGTATAGACTAACAATGAGGAAGGGGTTAGGCAATAAAAGGTGAAGGGTCAGTGTGACTTGACACCATTCAAGTAAACAGGTCCAGCGTAGAGAGTCAACAATGAAGGAAATTTTCTCTAAGGTGGGGGAGTTGTTAAATGACCATATTAGGTTTTGCAATGAAATTATTAGGTGGGAATCATAGAAGATGCTTGAGCTAGGAAAGATGATGGGCCTAACAATATCCAGGGATGAAGAAGCGATTACATACATGCTCTCTTTGCTAGAAGGTAAGGAAAGGATGTGATAATTCTATAAGCTAGTTAAGAGTAGGTCAAGTTTTCAAATTTCATCATGATTACTTGTTCAATAAATGTTGAAGGTTGAAATAGAACCCAAGAAATGTAAAGTGGTTTGATGAAGGGTGCGTCAAGTAAACTTGATATTTTGTTTGTATGAGAAACTAAATTAAGCATAATGTTAACGCTATTTTTGAGATAGGTTTGAAGTGGCCAAGATATTCAAGTTATGGCTATTGCTTCTAAGGGGGTAACAAGTGGTTTAGTAGTATTTTGGAGTGATTAGGTTGTAATATGAATTTTTAGTAACTAGGTATATGATATTAGTGGGGGAAATAGTGTCTTTAGGTAAAACAGTTAAGTTAGTTAATATATATGCTCTAAATAGTCACTTAGACCAATAGGAAGTTTTGGGGGATTGAGAAGTCTAAGGAACCAAATTGAGGGTTGGTGGTGTATAAGGGGCAACTTTAATATGATAATGGTAGAGGACTAATGGATATGGGTTACAAATAATAGTTGGGCTATTCAATAGTTTAATGATTTTGTCTATGATATAGGACTTATTGATTTGCCTATGCATGAAAGGTGATTCACTTGGTGTAACTTTTGTGGGAATCCCTCCATAAGCTGGGATAATAGATTTTTGATTGAGGCTAATTAGTTGATGTCAATACCAAACTAAAGTAATAAGGGGTTCCTAATTGTTTCAATGATCATTTTAGGGTTTGCATTAGGAGTGATGACTAATAGTGGAGTCTTAAACCTTTTAGGTATTTTAATCATTAGGGAGATAATCATGTGTTAGGTCAACAAATTCAAGAGGTATGGTTTAAGCAATGGGGTAAAGGCCACCTAGGATATATGTTATGTGATAGAATGAGATCAAGTAAAACTTTTCTAAAGCCCTAGAGCCTAAGGGAAAGAGAGCAAAGATAAAGGGGTTAAAGGAAGCAAAGTTAAAAGTGGGGCAATTATCCTTGAAATAGGAAACATAGGTGTTATCTAACATGGAAAGAGAGGAGCTGATGCAAGCAAGGGTTAACGATTAGGTGTGCCTTAAGAAAAATGAGAAAGAATGGATGTAGAAATCACAATTGAAGTGGCTAGTGGAGGGTGGCAAGAATTAAGCATTTTTCCACATCATAGCCTCCCACAAATGCTAGAAGAACATGATTGACTGCATTAAGCAATGGGGAAAAACTATACTAATCCTATGGAGATCTAGAAGGCTATAATGTTTCATTTTAAGAAGTAATTGGGCATGTCAATGATGTCATGCTTGAAATTGGATGAAAGCTTTTTTCCAAAACTAAAAGATGCCAATAATATAATTTTGGAAGGCTCATTCATGGTTGGGGAAGTTTGAGAGGCAATTAAGGATTGTGATGACAACAAGGTGCTAGGACTAGATGGATTCAATCTTAATTTGATTAAGCAACACTGGAAAAGAGTGGAAAAACAGGTGATAGATTTCATGTAAGACTTTTATGCAAATGGTTGATTATGCCAGTCTCTCACCTCTACCTTTTTGGTCCTTATTCCAAAGGTGGTAGATATAACATCACTCAGTCAGTTCCACTCAATCTCTTTAGTTAGATATATTTATAAGATACTAACTAAAGTACTCCGGTTAGTGATTAGGAGGTGGGTGGGGGAATTGCAATTTACGTTTTGGGGGGTATAATATTCTAAATAACATCTTAATTACTAATAAGACAGTAGATAAGATGAAGAAAAGAAAGGAAGGAGGGGTTATGATTAAGATTGATTTGGAAAAGGCCTGACTTGGTGGAATGGGGATACTTGATGAACATTTT
The DNA here is from genome assembly GCA_037832345.1 of Rhizophora mangle. Taxonomy (NCBI): domain Eukaryota; kingdom Viridiplantae; phylum Streptophyta; class Magnoliopsida; order Malpighiales; family Rhizophoraceae; genus Rhizophora; species Rhizophora mangle. The sequence goes on along the minus strand of JBAPLJ010001680.1, from coordinate 101,257 downwards.
AAAATATATGGGTTTTGGTACAAGATGGAGATAGTGGATATAGGATTGTATATTGACACCACATCTTTCCATCTTGGTTAATGGTCACCCTATACAACAATTCAAAATGGCAAAGAGTTTATAGCAAGGTAACCCACTCTTTCCCTTTTTTGTTTATTCTTGTTGTTGAGGGCCTAAACTTCTTGTTTTGAAAAGGGTCAGCAATAGGTCTCATAAAAGTTATTCTTATTGAGGATGACATCTAGTTAAGGCACTTACAATTTGCAAATGATACCATTGTTTTTAGTATGAAAAATGATGAGTCTGCTAAGAATTATAGAAGGATTCTTAGATGCTTCCGATGTAGAGCAGGGTTGAAACTTAATTTAGTCAAGACAGTTATCTATGGAGTGAAGGGATACGATGTGAAGATTCAGTGGTAGGTTGAGTATTAAAAATGTAGTGTGGGCTCACTCCTTATGGAATACCTCAAGTTTCCTTTTGGGGTTAATTTGAGAGCAAAAGAATTATGGGACCTTTGTATCTATAAGATGGAAGGCTGGCTAGCTTGGAAAGCTAGATTCCTATCTAAGGCGAGTTGGCTAGTTCTTTTGAATTCATGTCCTTGATCTTTCCTAGTTCACTTCATGCCCATGTTCAATATGTCAAAACAAGTGGAATGACCACTATAGAAGATTCAATGATCCATCTTTTTAGGGGAAAAAGAGGTAACATATAAAGTAAAGGTTATTCAAAATTCACACCAAAGTAAAATAAATCATATTTGAATAAAAAAAGACTAATTTAGGTAATTATATTTTTTTTATTCTAACCATTATTCAAATTTAAAATTTTTTTATATTATTAATGTAATTTAAGTAATAAGTTAGTCAATATTTATGAAAAGTAGAAAATGATAATTTTGAAAACAAAACCCTAAATTTTAGTAATTATTTAAATAAAACTAAATGTTATTTAAATTTATAATTTTTATTGTAATTTCTATAATTTTAATAAAATGTAACACTAAATTCACCAAAATATAAAATTGACACTATTTGAATTAAAAAAAAAAAAAAGAAAACTAATTTGAGTCATTCATTTTTTATTGTAACTACTATTGAAATTTAACGGCTTTTTTCATAATTTACACAATTTAAATATTAGGTTATATCCAACATTTATGAAAATGTAAAAAGGCAACATTTTTTAATATAAAACTTTAGATTTTAAAGACTTCATAAATCAATAAAAATGTTATTTAAATTTAAAATCTTATAAAGTAATTTATCTACTTTTAATAAAAGTTATTCCAAAATCACCAAAATGTAAAATAAATTATATTTAAAGAAAAAACAAGTGATTTAAGTAAATACAATTTTTAATTTAATTGTTATTCAAATTCAATTTTTTTTTAATATTATATATGTAATTTAAGTAACAAATTAGTCAATATTTATGAAAAGTAAAAAATGATACTTTTGAAACTAAATCTTAAATTTTAGTAACTATTTAAATCAATTCAAATATTATTTAAATTTACAATCATTTATTGTAATTTTTGTAATTTTAGTAAGATGTTACTTTAAATTTACGAAAATAATAATATACATTATTTGAATAAAAATAATCAATTTGAATAATTCGTTTTGTATTCTAACAACTATTTAAATTTAATATCTTTTAATACAATTTATGGAATTTAAATCTTAGCTTATTCAACATTCATGAAAAAATAAAAAAAAAAACTTATTTTTAAATACAAAACTATAGATTTTAGTAAGCATATAAATCAATCCAAATGTTATTCAAATTTCAAGTCTTTTACTGTAATTTTAATAAAATATTACTCCAAATTCAACAAAAAGTAAAATAAATCATATTTTAATAAAAAAAAATTGATTCAAGTTATTATATTTTTTATTTTAATTATTATTTAAATTTAGTTTTTGATATTAATTACATAATTTAAGTAATATATTAGTCAATATTCATGAAAAATAAAAATGATATTTTTGAATACAAAACTCCAAATTTTAGTCTAATAAAATGTTATTTAAAATTATAATTTTTTATTGAAAATTCTACAATTTTAGTAAAAAGTCATTATAAAATCACTAAAAAGTAAAATATACTCTATTTGAATAAAAAAAAATGACCAATTTAAGCAATTTCACCTTTTAATGTAATTGTTACTCAAATTTAAATTCTTTTTTATCTTATTTACACTATTTATGTAACATGTTAATGAACATTCATATAAAGTAACAAAATGATATTTTTTATACAAAATTCATATTTTAGTAGTTACTTAAATCAAATCAAATATTATTTAAATTTTTAATCTTTCATTATAGTTTTTATAATTTCAATGAAAGGTTATTTTAAATTTACTAAAAATTAAAATAGATCTTATGTGAGTAATTTCAACTTTTAATCTAACTGTTACGTAAATTTGAATTCTATTTTATTTTATTTACACTATTTATATAACATGTTAATCAACATTCATAAAAAGTGACAAAATGACTTTTTTGAATACAAAATTTTATATTTTAGTAGTTATTTAAATTAAAACAAATGTTATTTAAATTTTTAATCTTTCATATTAGTTTTTATAATTTTTAATGAAAGGTTATTCTAAATTTACCAAAATGTAAAATAGATCATATATGAACAAAAAGTAACAATTTGAGTAATTTATTTTCTATTTTAGCCACTAGTCAAATTTAATATCTTTTGATATAATTTATGTCATTTATATAATTTAAATATTAGTTATTTAATATTCATGAAAAGGTAAAAAATGACATTTTAGATTACGAAACTTTAGATTTTAGTAACTATATAAATCAATCCAAACTCTATATTTTTAGTGAATTTAAAATAACCTTTCATTAAAATTGCAGAAATTATAATAAAAGATTATAAATTTTAATAACATTTGGTTTGATTTAAGAAAAAACTAAAATTTGGGGCTTTGTATACAAAAATGTCATTTTTTAATTTTTATGAATGTTGAATAACATATTACTTAAATTGTGTAAATAATATAAAAAAATTTTTAATTTTAAACAATAGTTAGAATAAAAAATGCAATTACTTAAATTATTATTTTATTTAAATATTATCTATTTTACTTTTTAGTAAATTTAGAGTATCATTTTACTAATATTGCCTAAATTATTGTAAGAAAGCTTTAAATTTAAATGTAATTTAAATTGATTTATATGGTTATTAAAATTTAAAGTTTTGTATTCAAAAATGTTATTTTTTACTTTTTCATGAATATTAAGCAACCTAATATTTAAATTGTATAAATTAAAAACATTAAATTTGAATAATTATCACTTATAAGACTAATCGTTTGATTTGATTTAAGTAGTACCCTCTTTGAATAAAACATGAATGTTCACTAACCTTTCACTTTGTCATTAATCATGGATGTTGACTAACCATTACCACTTCTGAGATAGGGTATTACATAGAAAGGTTACTCCAAACCAAACTAGGTCATATTATAGGTAGTTCAATAACTAATTTACTTGGATCATTTATGATCAACCAAATAAGAGTTAATCAATTCAAAATGGAGAATATACAATGTAAATTAGGAGTAAATGTCTACGTACTTAAGTTACTATGTTAGTCAACATTCATATAATTTAAGTCGCTCATGAGTAAGTTATGAGAAATATGCTTGTACCTTGAACAAATTTGAATACTAAGTTAAATTCACCAAAATGTAACTTGTATTCAACATTCTAATTCATCCCTAGGTTAGAGAATGCCCTATTTAATCAATCTCATTTTTTGCTTTGGAATTTGGCAAAAAAGGACATTTACTGCAATTGAATTAGCCTATGAAATTTAAATTAAGTAGTAACCCCATATGATTGATTCAAATATCAGTAGTAAAAAGTAAAATTTTAAATTGATTAGTTTAACTTTGCAAAAATTAATGTTAATAAAAAGTAGGGATGTTTACTCAACATGTAGATGGGATAGTCAACAAGCTTAAGACTAGGCTAATGAGCAATCATTTGTAAATGTTAAGGTCTATTACTACAATTAGGCAAAATGAATCAGCTAACCCAACATTGGTTAGACCTTAACATTATAATTAACATGCTAATAACATGCAAATGTTTGATTGGGATAGGAAAATATGGTTTTAATTTGAATTGTTACTAACATATGGGGTCAATTGTGAGATCATTAATTACTTAAGTGTCATAGTAATCAATTTAAGTTAAATTGAATACTTAGAGGGTTAGTATTTAAATTCAATTAACATTCATGTCTATCAACATAAAATTCAATGTGAACTTTCACTAATTTAACTAAGCTATTGAATACTTAATTCCATTCATGAAGACGTACATTTGACAAGAGGGTTTGCTTACAACTAATCTAGGGACCCAAATACAAATAAAAATAGTATGGTTGTATGTTGACATATAAGATTGTAAAGATTACCAATTTGAATAAGTTAACTTGTTTAAATAAATAATTGGTGATTACTGATTAAATAATCCCAATAGAAATTGCAATTACTATGACCAATTTAAACCTTGAATCTCAAATGGTTAAGCAAATTTAAAGACGTATTATTGACTCTTTTTGTTTCTTATTTATCCTTTTTCTTTTCTCTCTTTCCCACTATTTTTATAAGAAAAATATTTTGTACTATTTTTGTATATATTAATTTGATTAAAACTTACTAAATTTAAAATTAAAGTTGTTATTATTGTTATATTTGATCAAAATCCATTAAAAAAATGTTATGAATTATATAAATAAAAATTTAATTTCATTCTTATAATTTATTCCTCTAGATCATAGATAGTATTCAAATTTAAATTTTAGTGAATTTTGCTAAAAAAAATTAAATTAAGGTGCTTATAATTTTGACTTTTCTTTGTGAACAAAAATAATTTTCCATCAAAAGATACCTATTTTATTTTATTTTTTAATTTTTTTGTATTGAATTATTTTTAGCTCACTCACAAAAAAAAAAAGTTAAAATAAATTTCCTCTTAAACTTAATTAGGCATAGTCTTTCAACCTGATAAAATATAGAACCAAAGAAAAGAAAAAAATGGACATACATTTTCATCAAGTAAATCTTCACAATTTACCACTTTCATTTTTTTTGAGTTGTAATTGCTTGAAAATAATTATCATGTTTTACTACAAGAGAATTTATTCATATCTTTAATTATAGGCATCAAGACAATTAATCAACCTAGATAAGTCTAAGGTCACTTTTAGTAAAAATATTGACCTAGTAATTAAATGAGGAGTGACTATTGGCTCTATCACCATATGATGGATAATAAGCAAAGGTAGTTAGGTCATTAAAGAAGGTATGAATATCCTTAGTGAATGTGCATGAAGAAAAACTCAAAGGGTGGAAAGAAAAATGTCTATCTTGGGTAGCAGGGGAAGTTTGTGTTAGATTAACACCAACATATACAACAAGTGTTGTTTGTTGTTACAATATTAATTGGATAATCTATATCCTATCATAGGTCACAATTAGGTAAATGTTAAGATGTATATATGTTGCTAACTTGCTGTGGTTTACTAAAATTGCAACATGTGGGTGTGTTGTCAAGAACATGTGGAAAAAAAAAAAGGAAAATGACAAAAAGTGTCACTATAAAAATTAATATAAAATGAAATTTTAAAAAAAGAAAAGTGAGAGAGAAAGGTCAAGTTTCTAACCCTTTTTGCCATATAAAGTGAAAGGATGAAAGTGGTAACAAAAGGAAAAAAAAAATCTTCTTTTCAAAGTCATGATTTGAATTCTTACCAAATAGTACAACCAAATATGTTGTAATCACATGTCATATCCAAGTGTTAGTCATTAATTCCTTCTTTCCAAGAGATCATTAAGGGTTTTTTTTTTTTTTTAATTTGCCTATGCTCTTTGTAAAAAGTTGCCATCTCTCTAACCCAAAGCTTTTTTCTCTCCCTATCCTCTCCCTTAAAACCCACCTTATTCCCCTCTTCAACTTATCTATAAAAGATATTACCTTAACTTTTGACAAATAACATTACCTACCTTTCTATCTTATTCTTCCCACTTACAATTCCAATCTAGAAAATGAAGAAAAGAGGCTAGTCATTTTTACATATTATTCTAGTCATTAATTAGCATGGACTTCTTATTCTAATCCTTAATTAACATAAATGTTTAGCAAGGAATTCTTATTCTAATCCCTAATTAACATGAACATTAAGTGCAATAGAACATTAATCCTTTTTTATCCTCTAACAATAGTCAAATGACAATTTTTTTTTTTTAATACATTTCTTTAAACTCAATGTTCATGTTTAAAAATCTCAACTAATAGAGCAAGACATAACTCAAAAGTTGACTTACTAATACAATAGAGAGCATGACTATAATGGTCAACCAATGACCTATTTGCTAATTTTGGATAAGATTGTATGCAAGGTTAAATGTCATCAGCAAAATATGGCAAATTCAAATAAAAGTGCAACTTGTAACTTGTAACATGATTATTACATATTGCCTAGTAGTTAATAATTTGAGGTAAAGAATATTTATCCAAGACTTCAACATTACAGTAATCAAAGTAATTAGGATCAATGTTCCCTCAGTCAACCTAACATTTAACATTTCCATTGCATGTACTAGTTGTAACTTGTACATTACTCTTAACTACATATGCCAATAGCAATTATGAAATCAGGGCAAATATGTTTATGTATTTTGTTTTTATATAATTTGGTGACACCAAGCAAGAAATTGAGAGAAATTCTTGATGCTATATAGTAGCCTATATTCAAAAAAATAAAAAATGGTTAAGAGGAGTTTGTCACAACCTTCTGCGCATTTGAAATTATTTAGTAATATGTATATATGCATACACACACACACATACACAAACACATATCAAAATTGTACCTTTTTATATTTAAATTAAATTTTTAATTTTTTATTGAAATAAATTTGTATAAGAATGAAAATATTATTAAAATAGACTAAATTAAGATTTGACACATTAAACCCAAGAGTGTGTTCAATCTTTTATTCATTGTTTGCCTCCTTCAAATATATTAAGTAAAGAAAGTTTATTTTTATTTTTCTTTTTAGTTTTTAAAAGGAGGTTTGAAGTTGGATCAAAACTGAAATTAAATGAAATTATATTGTCAACAAAGAATATTAAATCATCAAATGGATTACTTGTCAGGGCTTATGTAGTTATGATAGTTAATTTTATTAAAGAATCTTAAAACCAAAGTTTTGCAAACACTTAAGCTTACAATTAATAGATGGTAAACCACCAAGGAGACTTAATAATTGAGATAAGTTAACTTGTTGGACATATTCATTTAATTTGCATTAAGCACTCATCATTAACTTGTTGTTAACAATCATTCCAATTGAAAGAAATTTGTCACATATACAAGTAACCAATGTGTTTTCTAGCATACTTATGCTCATATTTCAAATAGGGATCATAATCTCCTAGAGCTGGAATTAGTTGCCAACCTACATTAAACTTTAAGCATGAATATAGACAATTGATGAATCAAGACATTGGTTGCTTCTTTTTCACATTTTATCCCTTTCCTTTCCTTTTCACATTTCCATGATAGCATGCCCACATGTTGCATTGTTGTTAACAATGACAAATTAGCAATGTATATGCATCTTAGCATTTACCCAATTATGACCCATGATAGGATACAAATTATCTAATTAATGTTGTAACAATGAACAACACTCGTCATATATATTGGTATTGACCTAACACAAACTTCCTCTACTGCCCAAGATAGACACAAATTTCCTTTGTTACCTAAAATAGTTTAATCTCCTTATACAAGTGGGTAGACCTAAATACCTTTCATTAATAACCACCACATGAAGATAAAGCAAATAGCCACTTCTTATTTAATTACTGGGTCAATATTTCTATCAAAAGTAACCTTAGACATATCAAGGTTGATTAATTAGCTTGATGCCTATAATTTTATATTTGCATAGATTCTTTCATAGTAAAGCATGATAAGTGTTTTCAAGTAATCACAACTTAAAAGAAAATGAGAGTGGTAAATCCTAAAGATTTACTTAGTGTAACTTTATTTAATTTTTTTTTAAGTGAGTTTAAATAATTCAATGAAAAAATAAATAAAATATAAGGAATTTTTTATGGTGAGTAATTTTCATTCACCCAAAAAGAGTAAGTTAGAAATAGTAAGCACCTAAGTTTAAATGCAATGGGCATCTAACAAAATAATTTCAAAACTTCTTTTAAAAATTTAATAAAATTTAAATGTTAATGTTATCTATAACTTAAATGAGAAGATCATAAGAATGAAATTAGATTTTTATTTACATATCTCTTAGTATGTTCTAATGGGTTTTGATCAAATACAACAATAATAACAAAAGCTTTAATCCTAAATTTAATAGGTTTTATCCAAATAAATATCCAAAAGAGAAGTATGGAACAATTCTCTACAAAAAAAAAAAAAAAGGATAAACAAGAAACAAAAAGACTATGACTTCACTGCATAGCCCAACACTACAAAAAAAGAATCCATCTTGAAATGGTAAACCATCATGTATACACCCCAAGTCCATAATTGAGGAGACCAACTAGGTGAAGACCAAGCCCATCACACTGCCCACTCATTTTGTAAATTCAAAGTCCATCTAACAAAGTTACTGGGCTTGAGAGTTGAAAACTATTGATGCAATGCCTTACAGTCGTTAACAAATTACAATGAACCTACCTAATTTATTTTCATAAAGCATCCTTGTTGTAAGAACTTTTAACTACAATAGTGCAATTCAATATTACAACTATGATTATATATTTTTTATATGTTCCTTTCTTGATAGATAAAAGTCAAAAGAGAAAAAAATAAAACTTAAGTACTAATCTTGATAATTTGCAAAAACAAAATAATTAATTTTAGTGTACAAAAAGAAAAATGATCAGTTGCATTAAGAATTGATTATTTAAACTATGAATTTTTTTTTATAATGATGGACATAAAGGTAAAATTTTCATTTCATGGTTCATTATAAAAAAACTTGAGTGAACATGTTTGTGGTACATTTTTAAACTTGAACCTAGGGAAAAAAAATTCTAATGTTGCATCTAAGTTTACCAAGTTAAATTTTAATTAGATAGTAACTCTCAAAAAATGAAATTCTTAATCTTAATGAATTCAACCTAAGGAGTGGCCTACCAACATCAACATGGAGGATATACAAGTGTATTATGTGTATATAGGATTATATTCATGGGTTGTAATTAGAGGTAGATAGCCATTAGTACTTAAAATGAGCATAGCGTTAAATAGCATCTGATTGTTCAAAGTTGCCAATTTTTTCTTGTAATATAGTGATGGACTAGCCATTGAAGGAGTTGTAATCTAGAAGCTCCTTCCATGAATGCATTCAAAAAGAACCAAAAAAAAAAAACCCAAATACATGTCTTTATGCACTGACAAAAAGCTCAGATGCAAACATCACTCCTTTGTAAGTAATTGATGGTAATTTAATTGCATCATTTATCTAGCACTCTTTGATGTTGCAAATATCTTCCAAGAAATTATGTACATCTATTATCGTTGACCTGTGAGAAAGTGACTTGAAGTTTCATCTAAATTTTTTTCTTGCATACTTCTACTAGGGCTAGCTTTTTGATTCCCACATAATGTGTGAATCAAAATGGGCACAATTGTATTTCAAAATATTGGCTTTGCCAAATTAATTAATGTACATGCATCATTATATCGCACATAATTTTAGTGAATAGCTTAATGTATAATCGAGCTTCGAGCTTTTTCTTTTTATTAATTATTTGAGAAACATTTGGAAGCCCATGAAAATATGAAAAAAAGAAAAAGAAATAAAAGAAGCTTAGGAATAATAGAAAGGTCACAATTAAAATAACTATATGAGTGATATTTGAAAGTTTAATACTAATAATTACATGCATTGCATATGACGTTAAAGCATTATAATTAACATCAATTATTAAAAGGCTTGATCAATAAGATAAGAATATGACTAAACTTTTGCAAGGAGGTGAATGCAAATTGACTCTTGATCATTATGAAAAGCAATAAGGCAATTGGAATAGTTAGTCAAAATGCAACAAATGGTGGCCCACATGACCACCATTTCCCACCATGAAATGTCACCACATGTCCATCTTATCTTTTTCCCCAACTTTTTTTTATCTTGCCATGGGCCCCTCCAAGCCCATAACTTCCCCCTCCCAAAATTTCCCTTTAAATAGTGCCCAAAACACTAAGAAACCATTACAACAAAACCCATTTCCCCTACAACCGCAAAAATGGCTGCTAATCTCCTTCCTTTAAGACCTATCATGGTCTAATCATGTGTTGCCTCATTTGGTACTCGTAAAGTTGACCCAAACTGCTAGAAAAACTCCTTTACCTCGCCAAATTGGTCGATTCCTCTCTTGGCTGGTCCTCCAGGTTGACTATATTGGCTTTAAGGATAAGGTGGATGATGATGTCCTAGGGAAAGAAGAGATTAAATCTAAGGATGAGACTAAATGGGCCAAATCTTGGTTTGCTTCAGGATGCTTCTTAGAGGAAAAGGCTAGGTAGCTATACATGTTGACTTTTAACACATCGTTGTTTCAAGATGCCATGAATCACTCTCCAATTGTCCACCACCTTGTAAAAAGGAAAAGAAAATAGAAGAAGTTTAGGAACAATATAGAGGATATCTTTGAGATAATTATAAAACTAATATTTTGAAAATTCTAAACTAAAAATTACATGCATTACATATGATATGCATCATAATTAACATCAATTAATTGGAATTATCCAAAATTCAACCCCAAATTCCGTCTTCCTCTTAGTCCATTAATGAAAATTCCTTCATGATAATTTCATTCTTTTTAACTCAGCAATCATAGGAATTATGATAAAAACAACATCCTTTTGAACAAAGGAAAGTATATTCTCAAACTGCTTGTGATAATTATTCTTTTTAACTACTTGTATGCATATGCATCATATTTGTAACAATTACTTCAGTTGTAACTACTAAGCATTTATACATATATCCTTTCAATTCAAAGCATAATTTTATGATTTGGACTATTTTAATCCATCCTTAATTGAAAAACAAATTGATACCTCCACAACCCAAGAAAAGTCTTAACCAAAACTAAGGTGCTAATTATGAGTAGTTGTCACAAGTTGATCTTATTTAGCAAAAAAAAAAAAAAAAAAGCTCTTCTAAGCATTAACTCCAACTTTGTTGTAATAGAATTATTCTTTATGACCTAATAGGTTTTCAAATGACCAAAAAAAAAAAAAAAAAAATGGAAAATTTCTAAATATAAACTAAGATTAGGTTCTTTTACACTTAAAATGATGATAGCAACTAATAGTTTTTTATATTGTCCTTCTTTTTCTTTTTACAAATTTATATGAATTATTTCAATCAGAAATCTTTCACAAAATTTTTACAACTATAATTTATGATATATGCAAATTTTTATTTTTGTAGTTAAAGAAAAATCAAATTATTATAATTGATATTTGTCATTATTTTTCCATAGATTCTCAATTGATTTTATAGCTAGTTGATTGCTTTTCAATAATTGTTAATTGATTTGTTTCCATACCAATCCTTAAAGGAGAAAATTTTGTTTTAATAATGGATAAAAAAACTTTAAAAATAAAATTAAAGCAAGTCACTTATTTTAACTCATTAAAAATAATAGAATAACTCTTTGTCTATTAAGAGTCAAGTAATTTGATGGTAAAACTATTTGAACTCTCATTTATAAGTCTAGCATTAATATTAGTCCTTACAAACTAAGAAAAATAAAATTATTAAAAAAGGTAGAAAAAAATTGACCCCCGTCTCCAGAATAGTGCAACACAATAATGGATTTTCCATTCAACCCACATTGACTTTTGAAATTTCCCTTCTTAACATGCTTTAATCACATGGAACTTCTTGATTCATGTTTCAAAATTAAACTTCAAATGTGGTGAGATCTCAAATGGAATTGCCATTCACACTCTGATTTACTTATATCATATACCAAATATTTTTGTTGATCCTTAGTTAATAGTTGTTGTGAGACTACTAATGATTGGCACATGAAAGCCACATAGGACTAGAAGTCAACTACCAAAGGAACCAAAATATGTATTGACAAGGTGGCCAACTCCTAGTCTTCAATGACTTCAGGAGGAGGAGGAGAAGGTTTCCTTCTAAAACCTTAAAGTGCTAGAGAGATGACACACTAAATTTTCATATAAGATTTTAATTTCTTTTTGACTTAATTAATGATGTTACTCTTGAGAAATTATTTTGTTTTACTTAATGTTATTGCATTTCATTGTTAGGTGAGCTAAGGAAGCAAATAATATGCAAATGAGGTAATTTAGACATAAAGAAAGGAGAAAAATAAGGACTTAAGGATGAAAGAATGAAGTTAATGCATTTGGAATCAAAGGTTTCAAAGCGTTATGTTTAATTGGATGAAAGTTTAGCAACAAGTGCGATATTTCAACATCTTTAAATCTTAGATAGGCAATATTTTATTCTTCCACATAATTGTTGCCTTTTATTTCTTAATTGAATCTAATGCCAATATAAATATAAGTGAGGAAATTTGAGGTTATTTGCAAAGATGGCTAGGAAGAAATCAATTAAGGTTGAAGGAGAAAACCCATAGCTCAAACATAAAAAAGGAATACAAAATTTCTTTTTCTTTCTTCTTATAATTATGAAATTTTATATTTGAATATGAACTAAATTAATTTTTTAGGATGTTTTGATGTAACTTGTTACTTTAAAATTAATCTTTATTTCAATTAACTTTTTAAATTCATATTTATATTATGAGTTTATTGTTAATTTGAATACTTTTAAATATCTAATCATTATTTGAAAGATTTATGATTGAGAAAGAGTAGTGAAAGCTAAATTTTACAATCAAATTTAAGCAGCAAACTCCAAAAAAAAAAAAAAAATAATTAAGGGTGGAAGTAATAACTTGCCTTGAGTAGATTCAACTAAATAATCATAAAACTTACTAAATCATTCAAAATTTATTATTTTAATCAAATTAAATTTAAAATTAGAGTTTTGCAGCTATAATATAAATAATTAAAGATTAAATTGCTATTGAACTAAATTTTGGTTAAATTGATGTCAAAATATTTTAGAATTTGTTAAATTGGTGAATTTTTATTTAGTTTATAATTAATAAGTTAGGGTAATCTTTGAAATTTCATTATGATGGAGATAGATCATTGTCATTGTTGGTATTCAACAAGGAATTCTTAATAAGTGCGAGTCATTAGCTTGGTTGACTATGTCCTTGCCCTTTATACATACTATTCATCGCTCTAGCTGGGCTGTTTTCGGTTTGCTTGCTATTAGTAGGGGAATCCTTATAAGTTTCTTTTCCTCCACTTATTGATATGAAACTCAGTGGATAGTCTCACCTAACCTGGGGTTGTGTTGTGAGAAAAGGTAGGGTTCTTCCAAGAGTCTAGCCATGTAGGAAGGGGATATATTAATGTGTTGGAATTGTGACATCCCTTCCCCTTTCCCAAAGCAAAAAGGGAAAAACCATTTGTTTTGTCCCAAATTGAAGAATTTTTAATTTTTAAAATATTTTTTATTTTATTTAATTTATAATTAATAAGTTAATTTTTGATAATATTAATTTAATTAAAATTAAATTTTTATTAATTTAATTTAATTTTTTAAATTTAAATAATATTAAAATTTTTTTAAAAAATTAATATTTAATAAATAATTTTTGAAAAAATAATATTTAACTTATTATTGTATTAATTGAGTAATTTTATATTTTTATTAATTTTATTTTTAAAATTTTAAATTAATTTTATTATTAAAAAATAATTATTTTAATAATTATTTAAAAATAAAATAAAATAATAATTTTGTGAAGATTAACGTGTTGCCGTGAAGACGAGTTTGGGAATTAAACAGGAAAAAGTAACAGTAATAAAATAATAGTCTATAAATTTTGCTTGGACAATTTTTCTTCTTTTGTTCTCTGCTTGTCCTTTTTCGTTTCTTTCAAATTGAAGATTCGCTTGACGCTTTTCACTAATGGTTTGCAAAAAGTTTTTTTTTTTCCATTCCCATTCACTTATTCCTCATTCTTACCACTAAATTTTCATCCTAAACTAGTTAATTTTTCTTTCGTTTTTTTTGTTTTTGTTTGCAGGTGTATGAGACGTTCAAAAAGCTTGGAATTATTTACAATCCAGAAACTGAAGGCACTTGCAGGAGATTCAATCGAGAAAGAAGGGACATAATAGAAGCTGAAAAGAGAGCAAGAAAGCAAGAAAACATGGTTGATCACAACGAACAAAGAAATCAGCAAGGAGTTGAGAGAGGTGAAAGAATTATATTTGCAAATGATGGAGCTGCATATGCTGATATAAGAGCATTAAAAGATTTTGCTGCACCGTCAATGAATGGCGCGACCTCAAGCCGGACCAGACCTCTAGCTGAAGCCAATAATTTTGAAATAAAGCGACACATAATCCAGATGATCCAAACTTCAGACCATTTTGATGGGTTGCCAAACGAGGATCCCAACGCTCACATTGCAAATTTTCTGGAAATTTGTGACACTTTTAACTAGAGTATCAAGTGATGCAATCAGGTTACGTTTGCTTCCTTTTCCACTTGGGGATAAAGCTAATAGTTAGTTGCATTCCCTTCATATAGACAGCAAAGTTGAGGAACGACATCACAACTTTTAGACAATTTGAGATTTAAACCTTGTATTAGGAATGGGAACGCTACAAGTATCTATTGAGGAGGTGCCCCCACCATGGACTTCCTCAATGGTTGGTGGTATAGACATTTTACAATGGGTTGAATAACTCAACTTGATTCACTATTGATGCTACTGCTGGTGGAAATTTAATAAGTCAATTGATCAAGCGAATGACTTGCTGGAGGAAATGGCAGATAAATTTGACATTTAAAGAGCATTAAGACATCTTTACTAATTACCTTAAACTCTGGAACATGTGGAGGATCTTTTTACGGGGAGGTGTAGAAGGAGCCTTGAGAAAGATAAAAAATTTTACTTAGTAGCCATAAGAATCTTTTTTCAGTAATAGTAATTCCAAAGATTTAAAGAAACGAGAATATCAGTATAACTGGGAGTACCAACTTTTCTGTTCAGGGGTCTTGCTCTAGAGTTACAGGCATTGGGTTTTTCATTTCCAACGAAGTCCACATTTATCTTGGACCTGAAAATTCAGAATATAACAAACAGCATATCTGGCAAAGTTCAGGCCTTCAATAGATTAAGAAACGCAAGTATGGATAATCAATGAGTATCTGAGTGTCACCTATGCTGTTTTGCCCAATGAGCTGTTTCCAGGGTAGGTTCTCCTGGAATTGTAACTTTAGATCTACCAAGTGCTAAGCTAACATGAGGGTGTCCACCCTGCAAGTCAACCAAAAACTTCGTAGGAAATTCAAGTAACTTGAAACTAACTTATAATCTTAAATCTGATTACATAATTTCTCAGGGATACAGTTTTACCTTTTTAAGTGTCTTGTGTAAAAGAATTGGCTGATGCTTCAATGGTTTCTTATGGATGATTTGGAGTAGCATTGTTACATTTTTGTTTTTATCAAGTGCACTATTCTTACGTTGATTTCTCTTACTCCGTACAACTAAATGAGAGCATATTATTAGAAATCATTATTAGCATTTTATATTGTTCTCTCTCGTAAAGTACTATAGTTTGTGCCTTTTTTTTTTTTTTTTTTTAAATTGAGTACTATACCATAATTATATATGTTTTTTTTTAAAAAAATTTTAGAAAAGAAGGTCGGAGCCTTTAAGAGGAAAGGAAAAGATGAAAAGTGGGCGGAAGTTAGAACTACCGGGGTACGCATGTCTCATTGTCACTAGAGTTAGCCACGCGTCTCTTACATATGGAGGTTTGGACTCGTATAGATACAACATTCTTCTCATAAAACTAAATCTCATTTATCTCTGGTCCCAATACATTTTCACCCAATCCTCTCCGACTTTGTTAAACTTTTACATACATTCGTTTCAATCATCTTGTACATTCACTCAAGTTTCCTTTACTAAGGAGCTATGTTTCTTTCTTCCGCAAGTAATTTTTAAATAATCATCGTTTATTTATTGTTTAGATATGTTTACCAATTCCCCGCCAAAAAAAAAAAAAATAAACTGAAAAGATAAAATATGATAAAGTCAAAAGAAAGGACATTATGGTCTTTTTGTTGTGAAAAGGGCATTATGGTCATAGAAGGATGACCCATGCATCAATACGCTCGAGAGAAATGGTCAAATTTTTGCAGGTCACAGATAGGCGTTTCCTCCCTCGTGCTGATGTGGAACGACCAAGCAACGTGATAGGCCGACGCGTTAGAAGGACTCGATGGTAATAATTCTACCTAATAATTCAAAAGTAATGAAAAAATATAAATTAAATAATATAATTAATAATAATAATTTCTTAGTTGAAAGAATTTTATCATTTTTTACTTTTCAAATTAGTCTTATCCTTACAATTTGTCTTGATTAACTATTTTTTTCAATTTAATCTTCTTCCATGTAACTTTTTCCACATGACGCTAAGTGTTACTCTCTTTGAAAGATTTCATACAATATCAACCATGACTTGTACAAGGAATGTTTGATTTACTTTTCTTAGGACTCACTCCATTTAGTGACTACTAATATTAGTTATTTTAACATTACATTTTTCCTATAACTCTACTATATGTCCATTCAATAAATTCTTCATTCTTAATTTAGAGAAATTCCAAGTAATATCTCCTAAGTTCTACAACTAATCAATGTTAAGAACAATTTTATAATCTTTTAGAGGTAATAAGAAGAGATCAATATAAACAATTTGACCTTATAACACAAGTTTACCTTTGTGCACTTTCATTGGTATGTCAAATTTTTTCCATCTACAACCTTCATAGCAAACTTGTCACAATCCTTTATTGACAAGGTAAGTTCTTTGACAATCTTATCATCTATAAAATTATTGGTACTAGCCAAGTCAACTAACATTATTACTAGTCATCCTTTAAATGGTCTTTTCATTTTCATAGTTTGTGAATTAGAATATCCTACTAAAGCATGCACTGCGAGCTTGAATATAGATTTAACAAGGGTGTCACTAGCATCTAGATATATATGGTCATTATCTACCTCTTTGGCTTCCTCCACTAGCTTAATCATTAAAAGCTTCCCTTGCTTACATTGGTGCTCTTTGTGCCACTTCTCATCATAGTGCCACCATAGTCATTTTGCTATTCACTCTTTTAATTGTTCTTGAGATAGACATCTAGTGTTAGAAGGACAAATAGAAAAGTATGAATTAGTATTACCCTCAGTAAATTTGTAAATCCTTCAGTAGTTGGGTGATGAATTTTTATGCCTAGCATTTCCTTTTAAAGATTAGCAAAGGAGATAGTTGCTACCACTATTTGTGAATGGTGAGCTTTGACTTCACATTGGATGATAAGACTAAGGCTTTCAATAAATGTTCCCACCAATTTCCTTTTTGCCCAATCTTTAACTTGATTGGCAAGTTGCTTGAATTGACTCTAATATTCTAGGATGGTGGATATTTGATGAATTTTTGTGAGCACCCATCAACATTATGGTATTCTAAAGGCCTAAAATGCATAAGGAAGCCTTTAGTGAATTCAAGCCAAGTTGGAACTCTAACACATATTTCAAACCAATCATATCATTATATTGCATCACTCTCTAATTTAATAGAAGCAATTTTGACTTTAGAGTTTTCTGCTATACAATGGAAACAAAATTATTTTTCAACTTAGGAAATCTAACTTGTAAGGTCACTATTGTCCCAATAAGGAAAGTCTACCCTTAAGTTTAGTTGTGTTTTGTCATGCCTAGTGCCTCTACTCTATTAGTTCTCTTTGTTTGATGGTAGATCCAAAAGTATCTTCTCTTAACTGATTATGTGCTACAAAAAGAACCATTTATTTGAATTTTTTAAAATATTTTTGCATGACGGACAATGATTCTTCAACTTGTGATAATCTAGCATTAGAATTAAATGAGTTATATGTTAACATGGTGTAGGATTATAAGTTGCTTTTGTTGTTAGGTAAAAGGCATAATTTTTGTTTTCTTAAGTCGTGAAGGATAAAACAGAAGCAAAATCCCTCAGAACACCACTTTAATACCAAATAATAAGGAATGAGGGTTTAATAATTAAGGATTGGAAATAGGGATTAGGAATTAAGGATTTGAAATAAGAAATTTATAGAAATAAAGGATATGATTGATCTCTTAGAAAGGATTAATCTTTAATGATTGCTTCAAGGGGATTGACATCTAATAAGCTAAAGCTCTAATTAATATTATTAATTGCTTGAATCTAAAAACTATAGGGTATTACAAATATATAAACTTGATAGACTATTATTACAGAAATAATTATACCTACTTATTTGAAAATAATAAAAAACAAAGATTAAATGACATAATTGATAATAATAATTTCTTAGTTGGGAAGATCTCATCATATTTGTTGCCCATAATGTCTTTATGCAAAATAAGGAAGCTACGAATTTCTTAAATTTTCTTGATGTGTTTAAAAAACTTCATATTAACATCCCTTTTGTAGAAACATTAGTTTAAATGCCAAGTTATGCCAAGTTTTTGAAAGAAATTTTATCTAATAAAAGGAAACTTGAAGATTGTGAAATTGTGATGCTTACGAAAAAATTAAGTGCAATCATGCAAATCAAATTATTTCTAAAGTTGAAAGATCCAAGGAGTTTTACAATCTCTCGTTTTATTGAAAATTTTGAATTTGATAAAACTCTTTGTGATATTGGCACTAGCATTAACTTAATGTCTTCTTCTTTATTTAGGAAATTAGGATTAGGAAAAGTAAAGCCAATCACTATTTCTTTGCAACTGCAAACTAAGCAGTTAAGTATCCATTAGGTATAATTAATGTTTTAGTAAAAGTGGATTCTTTTATATTTCCTCTAGATTTTATTATACTTGATATGGAAGAAGATAGGAATGTTCCTTTGATTCTTAGTTGCCCAATTTTTAGCAACTAATGAGTCATCTCCCAATGAACCAATGTAGTTTTTTTTGACTATATAATATGAGACTAACTCCAATAATTCTTGAACCTCAATGACCTATCCTTGATTCCTAAGGATATAAGAATGTATGTCTAGTTGGTTAGCCTTAGTCCTAGCCGAGATCTCGCACCAGATGACTTTGTACTTCCTAAAATCTTTAGATGATCACCTAGATTCGACTAACTATGACTCATGAAAAAACTATTATCGTACAATTATTATACAATCTAACTAGCCTAAGCACCAATGTTTACAAACCTAAGTAGCAAATCTACCCCTTAATCTCATCTTAAGCATGACTCAAGTCTCCGATCAGTAGCTCTCAAGACACTCCTCAACTCACACAAAACCAATCAGTATTGTCACCTAAGAAATCCTGTTAAGTGACCGAATGAGAATAAGGCTAGAATGAGAAAACTAGAATGCATTCATTCAATGATAGAACATGATCTCTAGGTACATGAGTTCAAGAACCTTGGAGTTGAAATGATTTACACAATCATGGAATAAAGGAAAAAAAAAATGCAAAAATGAGAAGAATTTGTTGTTTTTTCTTTTGTCCTTCCCCCCCTCTTTATCTATGTTCATTCACCCCTCTTTATCTTCCTTGTACTTAATGCTCCCTTGGTCATTCATGCTTGCCTCTTCATCTTACTTGTAATTCAATGCTCCTTTGGCTATTCATGCTTGCCTCTTCATCTTCCTACCTTCTAGAATGGATTATTTCTCAATTTAGACATTAATCCCAAGTGGTTTGCACATGATTCCAAGCCTTAAATTCGGATGGTGGAGTATCATGGTCCCAAACATACAAATTAGCCCAGTTTCTAGCTCCATGGAGGCTTGCTGAACTTCACCCGTGCATAACTCCATTCAAATTACCTTATCTTCTTCTGTTTCCTTCACAAGAGTTGTAGCTCTTCAAGTTAACTTTCCAGGGACTTAAATTTGGCAGCTAAACTCCTTCCCATTTATGAAATATGGCTGTAAAACTAAACAGTATGTGGCTGATATGCTCTATCGAGCGTCCCTTTCATGCTCAGAGTTCAATATTTTGGCTTGTCCAATTGATTCAAAATTTGCACATGGTTTCTTGGTGGAAGTCATAGCTCAGTTTCTTAGCTATCTATAGAAATTAATTTCGTTAAAAGAAATCTCCTATAATATAAAAAATAATCAAAGTACCTAAAATGTGCAAAATTTGAATTTTGCCAGATTTTTCTGATAATTAGACATATAAACAACTAAGTAAGAAACCAATCAAATTATATCATTTAAACTATTAAACATGCATAAAATATTAAAAATTAGGCAAAATATTATGTAAAACTTGGTTGTTATCAGTCACTCAACAAGTTTGAGTAATTCATTCTGTATTTTAATTATTATGTAAATTTAACATTTCTTTTTATATAATTTAAATAAAAAGTTCTATATTATAGGGCTAGATAGTAAATGAATTTAAATTCATATATACATTGCTTAGTGAGTAATAGGGAACATGTTAAATTTGAAACATGTAACTTGACTAGGGTGGATTACATAATGAATTATTTAGATGATCTATCCAAACATGTCATTTGAGAAATAATTACAATTGTTAGTACCATCAGACCTGGGTCGCAATTAAATTTGGGTTACAACAATTGATTAGATTACTCCTGTCATAATCTTTTGACAGCCCTTACATGATTTAGTAATTGGTCATATTCAAATTTACAGTCAATAATGACTGTTAATTTATTTGAATAAAAAATAGTATACTCATCTATTTGGTCAATAATTAATACTTAGTGATTGCCAAAGCATAATTGGGTCAACTGAATCTAATTATCTATTGGATAATCACTTTGATTTTACCATGATTTGATTGGTAGTCAATAGAATGAGAGAGGGTTAGCAAATGGTACCATGACCAATTACATTTGGGGGAGTATATTGTTAACGGGTAAACTCCATTCATTTGCTATTACAGTTTACCCCTAGTCATTGATTTTACCCGTTAGTCCATCTCGTAAATTAGTAACCATGGGACTGATTGGTAATTGGAGATAACCAAAATATTGGGTCCCACCCATTCCTAAGTTAATTGGTGAATGACAGTAACCAAATTCACCACAATATATTGTTAACGTTGGGATAACACCCTAACTGGGTAACCTTATACCCATGGGGAATCATAAGATAAATATTCATATGGATAAATAATTATGGTCCCATAAATGACAATGTAGTCTTGGTAGTAACTAAGTAATTTGAGGAGTACTCCCTAGGTTAAGTCAGCCGACATTGACTTAATTTGTGTACAATACGGTACGAGTACGGACATTATAATTAGGTTACTCGGGGACTCAAGATGGTACCATAATTAAGGGTAAAATAATCCAGTAACATTCGTACTTATAGACTAATCATCCTCTCTCAAGACAATAATTAGGCCCAGATTCTACTGATAAGCCACCTATGATAATAAAGGCCGAATATTTTTTAATCATGGGACAGTATTACCATGATTACTTCAATTTATTCCTCGAATAGTGAACAATGGATAGATTAACTAGGAAAAATCAAATGTAAACTTTAGGGAGTTACCATCGTCCTTATCAATCAATGGACATTCATGACTGATTGGTTTGCATTATTACCACTCACAAGGACCAATTTGGTTAAATACCCTATTCACCATCTATACTGTTACCCGGGATGAATTACCTGAAAAAGGTTAAATTACTAAATAGTACCCAATTTAAGGTTTGTAGAAATGACCATACTTAGGGTTGATCGCATATTCAAATGTAACTGTTTGATATAAATGGTGAACATTGGGTCAAACAACATGAATTTGGTTAGTTTCACCAAAGGACATTTTTTTTAATACAAATGAGTCAACAATTGATTGTATGATTAGAATAGATAGAAGTATAAAATTTAGATTGTAAATTCATAAAACGTTGCATTCAAATGTAAAATAGAGTACTTGAGTAACATTACCAGTAATAGAATCTTTGGGTTATTATATGGCATTAGATGACTAACATAGACCATAAAAAGTTACCATTTTACCTCAATTTGAGTGTAACCCATAGTGCACAGGGCCTTATTTATCATTTTTGGAGATAAATGCTTCAAATACCTAGTTGGGTCTATTTTATGTCAATAATCGATCATTTGACTTTCGAAGTAACCTAAACAGATTAGGTAAATGAGTAGTAAAACAGAATGGATTTTTCTTAAAATGACATCGTAGGGACCGAATAAATCGATCCATAGGGTTCCACATGAGTAATGTTGACTGAAATCTGGAGTTTTCATAAATGTAATCAATAATCAATTTCATCTCATGCCAAATGTTAAAATACTTTTGACCATCGATTACCATCTATATGGTAATAATAGATGGTTAACTACATAGTTTGATTGGTCAATCCAAATGATATGAGTACATTTGATTAGCTAATAGGGCAATAGGTATAACTAACATGACATGGTTACACTTGACTACCTTTGGCCATCTACCCTACCATATCATTTCATTATACGAAATGGTCTATCCCTACCCATTTCTCATAACTACTGTTTGTACATTGTCAGTGAATATGTGGTTCATGAGGTTAGAAATTATTACTCCCTATATGGTTATCTAGATCATGGGTAAATGATACCGATAGTAAATTGGTCCATTGGTCAATGTTGACCATCTAATAGTCAAATTCCCTCAAATCATGTAGATGGGTTACTTAATTCCATTCATTTGGTTTGAGTAAGTCACTAAGTATAGTAACAAAGGGCCCCCAACCGTTCCTACCGGATTGGCAACGTAATAAACTTTCATTCAAATAGTATAATCAAACCCGATGAGACGATTTGAGATCAATCGAGTAATGGATTGCTTCATTAGAAATATGCTAGACTAATTCCTTTACTGAGGTAAGATCATTCGACTAATTGAATATTGAGTAATTTTAGCGACATAAAATGTTATTGGGGACTGACCTAGTCAAAAATGTTACCTCGAAGGATCCATAGAGTAGACCCATTTCATAAGGTATATTGCATTATTCCATAGACAGGAGGGTAGTTGGAACAATAAATTGGTAAATCGAGATACGGGGGACTAAAATATCACGTTTATGCCAATCATTTCTAAATTGACCCTTTCAAATTAATCAAGGATACTACAATTGAATATTGCACATTATGGTCCCTGCTTTCTCGAAGTTAACATTAAAGTAGGGACCCTAAATTTTACCCATCTTTGGTTCATTTAGGGTATTATTCCTACTTAACCAGGGTAATTGCAGAGACTATCGGATACCCAAATTTACATTAGAACCCAATAATTGAGTAGGGATAGATTTAATAACTATAGTTGTTCTAAACGGGTCATTTAAGTAAAATGACCAAAAAGAATAAGATAAAAAGATTATAAAAATAAATAACATGGTACAATATGTCCAATTTACTATTGGGTCCATTTACACATTATTAAAATAAAAACCAATCTGGGCCATGGAAATAATGTGAATATTCCAAAATATTCAATCTAGTTGCTTATAAATGAGTTAAACAACCCAAAGCGAGTTAACCATTATCACTATTATTGTGTATTACGGTCAATTAATCATTTAATTACTAGTTAGAGTAAATGGTTATATAATATGAAAGTCTTTTATTTAATTTTTATAATTTTAATAAAATATTATTTAAATTTATTAAAAAGTAAAATATATAATATTTAAATAAAAAATAACTAATTTAAGTAATTATATTTTCTATTCAAATAGTTATTTAAATTTAAAGTTTTTTTTTTCATAATTTATATAGTTTAAGTAACAAATTTCTAAATATTTATAAAAAAAAAATTAATACAAAACCCTATATTTTAATAATTACTTAATATAAATCAAATGTTATTTAAATTGATAGTCTTTTATTATAATTTCTACAATTTTAATAAAAAGGTTATTTTAAATTCACCAAAAAAATAAAAAAATAAATCTCATTTAAATATAAATTAACTAATTTAAATAATTTATTTTCTATTCTAACTACTATTCAAATTTAACATATTTTTACATAATTTACACCATTTAAATTTTAGATTACACAATATTCATAAAAAATAACATTTTTAAATACAAAACCTCATATTTTAGCAGTAATATAAATCAAATTAAACTTTAATAGCTACTTAAATCAAATCAAATTTTAGTAGTTACTTATATCAAATCAAATTTTATTCAAATTTACAAGTATTAATTATAATTTCTATAATTTTAGTAAAAGAATTACTATAAATTTACCAAAAAGTAAAAAACTATTTGAATAAAAAGTTACTTTTTTTTATGTTAATTTGAATTTATGATATTTAATGTTGAATTTTTGCTGCAAGCTATTGCCATCACTATTGCCCAATTAGCCACATACTATCCACCTCCAATGACTAAACTAGCATAGAAAATCTCCTTGTCACTAATTTGATGATTTTTGGCCTATTTTTAGAAAAGACAATTCGTCTTTTAACATTTCTATCATCATAGGACTAACACAATCACTGTTAAGGCCCCTAACAATCTTAGTCTAGCTATTGTCACATTCCAACCCTCACTTTCCATGGCTAGAGCCCTCTACATTCTAATTTTATTGCATGTATATATACTTTTTTGTCAACATGCATCTATTTACCTTGTTAACTTTGTTAATTGAAGGTGTCATTTGAATCACTAACCACCAATCATCTTATTTATAGTTGTCACACACTCAAAAGACATAGATCTATAAATATTTAAAACTTAAGTTATTATTGCTCTAAATCCCATACTCCACCTTCGCTCACTAGGGCCACAGGGGACCACTATTTTCCAACCCTTTAGCTACTGATCTACATATCATAACCAAGAATGCACCAAAATATTTCTTGTAAATCATCAAAAAAGTCAAATCCCCTCTCTTGTCACTTTTATCCATGTCATTGCCACCACTAACCATCTGATTCTACAACACTATTGCCCATTAACCACCCACTATCTGATTACTTCTCCCAACCATTTGATTACCTATAACCTAGTTGTTGAGTCACCTAGTTACTCTTTTTCTATGTTATCATTGTGAGAGAATTGTTCTAGCAACACTCATGTTCATCAATAATTTGCTAGTAAGAGCAGATTTAGAGGGATTATGGTAGATTTTTTAAAGGTGTGAAAGGGTGATAGATGTAGTGATACCAAGCAAAATGTCTAAAAAGGGGCATTGTTTCAACTTCATCAAGTTTAACAATAGGCAGGATGCCATTGATGTTGCCAAAAGGTTGAATGGGGAGCAACTTCAAGGACACTAAGTGGGGTTTTGATGATCTAGATTCCTAACACCCAGGTCTAAGAGCTCATTTGATCTTCTTGAGATGGAGGCAGAGATGCTTGGTTGGTCTAAAAGATTAGAAGGGTTTGCATGGTCTAAGATGAGTGGGTTGTATCATGATGCCATGGTAGGACAAATAAGGGGAGGACTTCATTGGCTAACTAGCTTGGAGGGTTTGAAAAATTGGACAATGGTTCAAATGATGATTGTGTTGAAGTATCATATAAAGACTATTGAAAGAAAGTGGTTATATCGAAGGGTAGTAGGGGTGGTTTATGAACCCAATACCATCAATGCCTTTAAGGGGCCAACTAACGACTCTGGGGAACCTTCTATAAGGGTAATGGTTGTAAATGGTATTGAATGTTTGTTGATGTTTAACTCCACCAAGGAGATGACAACAACACTTGGGGATAGGGGTGCAGAGCTCAAAGGCTAGTTTCAAAGTGTGGTGATTTGGTCGATTGATAAAGTAAGCACAAATCAGTAGATTTGGGTCTTATTGGAGGGATTGCCATTACGTACATGGTCTAATGAGTTCTTAGCTTAGTTGGATGATATATGAGTAGTGTATTTAGGGATAGATTTGATGTGAAAGTGAAAGGAGCGATTAGATCTGTGTCGATTTTGGTTACTGGTGACTTTTAAGGTGGTTCTTCCTCTGTCAATGGTTATTAAGATCGATGAGAGGAGATTTGTCCTCTATGTCAATGATAGTCTTGGGATAAAGTTCAATTGAGCAAAGGCCAATATAAGGTTAATGATCCACAGAGTTTGGCCAGTGCTACTTGGTGTGTTAGATAAATATATCTCTAGGCGATTAATTCAAGGGCAAATTTTAATCTAGGTCTTGGCAAAGTCATTGAAGATGAGGTTATGGAGGCATGTGGTGGTGGAGGTGAGAGCCAGGGGTTAGGAGAGACAAAGGTCAAGCCAAGGCTAGGGGTTAGCTTTGTCATTAACATTAAGCCACCTTCACAAAAGTGTACATAAGCCAAAGCATAAGTAGGCCCATTAGTGATGGAGCCCAATGTAGACATCCCAAAGGGCTTAGTAAAATAAAGTTCATCGGACAAGGCGAGGCATGCTTCAATCCATTACTGTAGTCTAAATGCTAAGGAAATAATAGGCTTCATAATATATCCATCCACCTTAGTCTTGATAACCCATCAATCAATAATGGGACCAAGCATAAGTGGTGTGAACTAGGCCATTGGGGTCGCCCTACCTCATCCCTTCCCTTTAGTTTAGAAATTAAGGGTATCTTTAAAATGGGTAGAGGCGATAGTAGAGGAGCAAAGGGATATTCCAATGGTAATGGAGGATGTGGCTACATCACCAATAGTGTAAATGGAGGTGTTGATGGGGAAAGAGCTAGTGTCAGTGGTGAAAGAGGGATATTGTTATGAAGGGGTAATAGGGTAGGTGGTATAATGACTCTAATCAATAGAAGTGGTAAGAAAACTAAGGTCTTCCTAGCCAATGACCAAAACAAAGATGTTGAAGCTCTATTAGGTGATGGGAAGGTGATGTGTATACTACCACTTACACAAAGGGGCAGCCTAGTAAGGAGGAAGGGATTAGGCAACAAAAGGAGTGGCGCTAACATGTCTAAACACCATGAAAAGCAAGTCTAATGTGAGGAGTCACTTGTAAGGAAAGCTTTATTAGAGGAATGGTAGTCATCCAATGATCACATTAGGTTCCATAATGAGGTTATTCAGAGAGAGTCACAGGAAGTGTTAAAGTTGGGGAAAATGTCACCAACCATGATTAATGAGGTAGCTCTCCAACGAATGGCTTTGCTAAAAGGTAAGGATGGGCTAAGTTGACATTACAAGCTTGAAGAGGGCAAGTTAGGGTTCCATCTTTAACTATGATTATTTATTCTATAAATGTAAAAGAGGTAAGGAAATCTATGAAATGTAGGGTGGTTTAATGATGGGTATGTCAAGTTCACCCAAACATTTTATTTATATAAGAGATTAAATTGTGCCAAGTGTCTAAGCTGATTCTGAGATAAATATGGGGTGGCTAGGGAATTCAAGTCATGGTAACAAAATCAAAAGGAGTCGCAAGGGATTGGTTATGTTTTGGTGTGACTCTATCTTTTGGTTGTAGTCTAACTTTTTGGCAACTAGGTGTATGGTATTAGTGGGGTGAGATAGTGCCATTTGGAAAAATGATGCTACTAGCTAACGTTTATGCCCTAAATAGTCCTTCCAAATAGTAGAGGTTTTGGCGAGATTTGCAAGGCCTACAAAGCAAGTTCATAAGTTGGTGGTGTATCAGGGATGATTTTAATACAGTAATGGCAAAGAATCAATGAATATGAGTTATAAATGATGGTTAGGTTATTCGACAATTTAATGATTTTACGTATAATATGGGACTTATTGATTAGCTATGTAGGGAAGGTGCTTTACTTAGTGTAATTTTTGGGAGAATCCATCAATGAGCTAGGTTGATGAATTTTTTATTAAGGTTAAATGGCTAGTAGTTGTACCAAACTTAAATCAATGAGGGATTCGTAATTGCTTTAATGATCATTCAAGGGTTTATATTTAGAGTGATGTCAAACAATGAGGCCTCAAACCTTTTAGGTATTTTAATCATTAGGGAGACAACCATGAGTTAGGATAATGAATTCAAGAGATAAGCTCAACTCAACAAGGTAGGGGCCAATAGGCTATATGTTGTGTGATAGAATGAGATTGTTTAAAAATTTTTTAGAAGCCTAAAGTATAAAGGAAAGGGAGCAACAATAAAGGGGTTTAAAGGAGGCTGACACAAAGGTGAGGTAGTTAGTCTTGAAATAGGAGACATAAGAGTTGATGCAAGCAAGGGTTGATTATTAAATGTGCCTTAAGAAAAATTAAACAAAAGTGGTTTAAAAAATCATAGCTTTAGTGGCTCATGGAGGGTGACTAGAATTATATATTTTGTTCACATTATAGCTTCTAATAGGCATCGAAAGAACATGATTGATAGAATTGAGATAAGGGGCCACATATTTATTGATTCTATGGACATTTAGTAGGCCATATTGTCCCATTTCAAGGAGCAATTAGGCACTTTGACACAACCATGTCTCAAATTGGATGATAGCTCCTTTTTTTTTTTTTTGATAATAGAAGGTATTGATAATATAATCCTAGAAGGACCATTCACAATGATAAAGGTATGGGATGCAATCAAAGAATGTGACAACAAGGCATTAGAGTTGGATGGATTCAATCTTAATTTCAACAAGCAACATTAGAAGCTCATAAAGAAACCAAGGATAGATTTCATGTAGGATTTCTATGTGAATGGTAGGTTGTGTGAATCTTTCACCTTTACTTTCTTGGTCCTTATACCAAAGGTGATTAACATAATGTCTCTTAGTCAATTTCATCCAACCTTGTTAGTTGGGTCCATTTTTAAGATCCTAGCTAAAGCACTTGCTAGAAGACTCAAGTTTATGATTGGGAGTTGGTGGGGGAATCACAATTTCCATTTCTAAGAGGCATAATATTTTGGATAGTGTCATAATTGCAAACGAGATGCTAAGTGAGATAAAAAAATGGTGAAAAGGAGTTATTATGATAAAGATTAATTTTGAGAAGGCTTATGACTTAATGGAATGGGGTTACTTAACAAACATCTTAAAGCATATGGGTTTTGGTGTAAGATGGTGATAATGGATCTAAAAGTGTATTTCAACATTGTAACTTTTGATCCTAATTAATGGTCACCCTATGTAGCAAATCAAAATGAAAGGTGTTTATGGTAGGGTGACCCACTTTCTCCCTTTTTGTTTCTTCTTGCTATTGAGGGTTTGAACTCCTTGTTTAGGAAAGGGTTAGCAATGAGGCTTATAAAAGGTATTGCTATTGGGGATGACATATGGATGACACATTTGTAGTTTGCTGATAATGTTGTTATTTTTAGCACGACTGATGATGAGTTAATCAAGAATTATAAAAGGATTTTCCAATGCTTTAAATGCTATTTAGGGCTAAAAATTAATTTAACTAAAATAGTAATATATGGAATAAAGGGATGTGAGGCAAAGATTTAGTAGTAGGCCAAGTACTAGAGGTGTAGTGTGGGTGCACTCTCTATGAAGTACCTTAGTTTTCCACTAGGCATTAATCTAAAAGCAAAAGACTTATGGGACCTAATCATCTAAAAGATGGAAGGATAGTTGGCAAAGCAAAAAGCTAGATTTTTATCTAAGATAGGTTGGCTAGTTTTTTTGAAGTCATGTCTTCGATATCTCCTGATTTACTTCATGTCCATATTTAATATGCTAAAACAAGTGGAATGATGAAATGAAAAGATTTAGCGATCATTTTTGTATGGTGAACAAAAGGGTAGTAAATGTATGCATCAAGTAGGATAGGGTCTTATGTGTCAGAAATGGATAACGAGTGGGCTTGACATAAAAAGATTATACAATAGTAATTTAGGGCTACTAACAAAATGTTTAAGGTGAGTAGAAAATGTGGATGGAGCACTTTGGGTAAGGGTTCTCAAGGCTAGATATGGAGATACACAAACTTGGCCATGGGAATGGTTTATAAGGTGTTCACAGATGACACCAATATAGAGAAGGGTGTTCAAAGTGGTAGAAAGGCATTAGAAATACAAACATCCAATACTCCACTTTTGGATATTTGATAAGGGATAGAAGAAAGGGTAACTTCTAGCATCAAGTATGGGTTAGAGACATGCCTTTGGCCTAACAATTTCCTTGTCTTTTTACTCTGGCAAGTCTAAAACAAGGTCCAATACACAGTTATGGACAATGGGTAGACTACAGGTAGGAATGGAGCAACACATGGCATCAAAGGATGTTCAATTGGGAGAAAGAGCTAATTAAGGAGTTTGAAGGAGTGTTGGCTAGTCAATGACTCTCAAACAAAAAAGGACAAGTTGATTTGGATAGTGGATAGGGACAATGCATTCATGGTGAAGTCCTTTTATAACATCATGATTGGTAGATGGAATTGTATGACATAACATCCTCCCAAGTGTGGAAATAGTGGGCTTTACCAAAGGTAAAGATTGTTGTTTGGTAGTTAATAAAAGGGAGGTTACTAATCAAAGAATACCTTAAAATTGTTAGGTAAGAAGGGAAGTCATAACATGGGTTGTACAATCTACAGGATGATACAGGAATTGGTCAACCATCTCTTTGTTTAGGCTAGTAAGGCATCATGGGTGGTCTGGAGATCCTTGAAGTAGGCAAGAAATTTGTGGCAAGATTTGGGTCATGGCTGTAAGTTAAGGGAGATCTATTTGATGGGATTTTTGGTGATCATATGGTCTATATAGTTAGCACAGAATGAGAGTTGTTTTTTTGGTAAAGCTTTCTCAGTAGCAAAAATATGTGACTTAGTGTGTATTTAACTATGGTGGTGGACAAAGGCTAAGTAACTGATGAGCACCTTTTCATGTGATGATTTCTTAATAAGTCTCAATGATGTTTAGCCAACTAGGAAGCACAAGATTCCCCATATAGATCTTACATATAAGGCACTAATGAATGGATCATTCAAATTTAATATTGACAAGGCTATGACAGGTCTTAGGGGGTGGCTAGTTGAGGGGGGTATTGTGTGGCGATGAAAAGAGAGTGTGATGTGTCTTTTTTCCAAGGTGGTAATAAGGTAGGTGACATAATCCCATTGTAACGAGTGTTAATGAGGTAGAGCTATTAGTAATCTAGGAGGTTATCATACAATGGGGTCAACAGCAAGAAGTAGGCAATACCCCTCTAGTCATTAAAAGTGACTCAAGTATGGTGATAAGGTGGATTAATACCAAGGTTAAAAGACTTTGGAATCTTACGATGGTATTCAGAGATATTAAAAATGAAACTAAAGGCCAAGTTTCTCTTATCTTTTAACCACATGAATGCAACTTCTTTGTGAATGATACAGCAAAGTAAGGATTTTTTGGGAGCATTAACTTTATTACATGGGAGTAAAATAGCCCAACTATGGTTGATAAGTTGTTTTATTTCATTTTTCTAAATTGTGACTTGTGATAAGAGTTTCCTTATACTTAGGGCTTAAAGGAGGATAAAGACATTATTTCATAGCTTGTATGTATAAGGCTATCAATTTTTAACCCAGGGTCTCTACATATTCTTATATAGTAAATTGAGGTTAATGGTATTTTATCTTACTCTTCAAAAAAAAAAAAAAAAAAAACAGAAAAACTGATTTAAGTAATTACATTTTTATTGTAATTATTATTCAAATTTGAATTTTTTTAAGTTATTTATATAATTTAAGTATTAAGTTACTTAACATTCAAGAAAAAGTAAAAAATGACAATTTTCAATATAAAATTAAAATTTTTAGTAATTACTTAAATTAAATCAAATATTATTTAAATTTACAATTTTTTATTATAATTTTTTACAATTTTAGTAAATGGTTACTCTTAATTTACTAAAAAGTAAAATAAATTTTATGTGAATAAAAAACAACCAATTTGAGCAATTTATTTTTTATTTTAATCATTATTCTAATTTAATTTTTTTTTACCTAATTTATACAATTTAACTATTAGGTTACTCAAAAATGTCATTTTTAATTCAACATTTAAATATGTTAAATTTAAATAGATCTATACTTAGCATTGAATAATGATTAAAATAAAAAATATAATTACTTAACCTTTTACTAAAATTGCAAAAGTTATAGTAAAAAATTTAAAATTTAAATAATATTTGGACTAATTTATATAATTACACAAATGCAATCAAATTTGAATTGTATTTTTTATGTTATTTACCTTAAATGTTGCTCAAATTTACAAGATTTTATTATAATTTTTACAATTTTAATAAAAGGTTACTCTAAATTCATCAAAATGTAAAACAAACGCTATTTGAATAAAAAATAACTAATATGAGTAATTCATTTTCTATTCTATCTTGATTAATTTATATAATTACTAAAATTTTGAATTTTGTATTAAAAAATGTTGTGTTTTTTACTTTTATTTGAATTGAGTAACCTAATACTTAAATTACATAAATTAAGTAAGAAGATATTAAATTTAAATGATAGTTAGATTAGAAAATACAGTTACTTAAATTATTCTTTTTTATTCAACTAAGATTTATTTTACATTTTGATGAATTTAGAGTAACATTTTATTAAAATTGCAAAAATTATGATAAAAGATTGTAAATCTGAATAACTTTTGATTTAATTTAAATAACTATTGAAATCTAAGGTTATATACCCAAAAACCAAAATCAGTGTACTTTGTAAAACACACTTTGACATTTTTACCTTGGTGCAATTACATATAGTAACATAGGTGAATGTTGAAGTAAGAAGATGTTATTTGTTGTAAAATAATTGCATTAGAAATTGCATCTAACTAAATGTTATAATTACCGTGGATATGGTTTACTTTTTCTACTAAAAGTAAAGACTTTTCATTTCAATAAACAACTATAGATTTAAATGCAATAAGTCAACCCAATCTCATTTAAGTCTTTTACATAAATCAATAGGTAACCTAATTTGATTAGTGAATGCAATTTTAAAAAGCATAATAAGATTTGGAGGGTCATTTATGCATAAACCAAATGTTACACCAAATTTGGTTACTACTCAAATTTAGGTTACATACCTATAATCATATTAAGTCCATGTACATCTAAAATTACTTTGAAATCTCTTGGAATCTACAAAGATCCCAAGGAAGAACAATCTCCTCCCTACCTTTAAAGGTCTTTAGAGTTAGTTTTCACACTATAGGTGTGTTTGGTGATGATCATGTTGACTAAACTTATGCTTTGAAACAATAACTAACACTTTAATAGGTGAATGATGCCGAAAATGAAGGATATGGAATGACATAAGAAAAGTAACAAAACAAGACAAAAGGGAACTATGTTAGTACAAGGAAAATAAGAATAAAACATAAACTATAAAGTAACACAGTAAAAACTATAAATAAGAGAATGCATGATGTGATGATCGAGGTAGGAATATCATAGGTTTGTTTTCTTATAAGAAATGAATCTAATTAGTGGATGACTCTATTGGTATAATAATAGGTAAGTGGTTTAATGGATCTAAACTAAGCCAAAGCTCCTTATAACGTTCCTTTCCTTGCCATTCAAGACTTAAATGGGGGAGCTACTAGTAAGAGTGAGTGATTTAAGGATTATCTTATACAAAAGCCATATCCTTCATAAAGGACTCGTAATTTCTCTTGTTTAAGCTACAAAAGGCATAGTATAGGTTTTAAGCCTTTGTATGTATGTGTAATCAAGTTTATAATGCAAATGAGAATCATAAACATTAAAGTGAGAGAGATAATTAAATAAAATATCAAGTAAGAAATACACAAAAACAAGTTAAAGCAGCTTATCTCTTAAGAAATTGCCTAATAGAGTCAACAAACTATCATGATGGGCTTTCTAGTGTTAAGCAGCTTGGTAGAAGTGAAGGAGGCATGGCGTTTGGCACCTTTGGGATGTTATGAATTGGAAATTAGAGGCATTAAGAGTAGTTGTGACCATTAAAATGTAGTATGTTGACTTTAAAGTCACTACAAATAATTTCAAGTGTGATTCAAACACCGTAAGTGACTTAGTCTACTTTAATAGGATTCTTCGAGGTTCAAAAGCACATTTATGTTGGGTGGAGGCTATAGCTAAGCAATGGTACCATTGTTTACTTCCTTTTACTTATATATTTCCCCTATTGATACTTTATTTATTTCTCTCTTTTAATGATTCATCACAATGGCATACACACACTCATTAGTTTGGAAAAAAAATGCTTTAAATATATGAGCTCACCTAGGATATCCCAAAATAGTATTGCCATTAGGCACTTTGCTTCCCAATTTTTTCTTCTCTTTTTCTCTATTTTTTATTATTTTTATTTTTTTTTTTTGGTTTTTCCCTTTTATTTTCTTTCTTTTTCTTTCTTTTCTTATGGCCAAACCCCCCATTTTTCCATTTTGTGCTTCTTTAACTTCTTTGGGGTACAAAATCACTCTTTTTGGGGCCATTATGAACAATAGGTTAAAAAGATCAAATTATTAGAAAAAAAAAAGTTAAAGATTTAAATGACTTAACTTATTAATCGATATATTATTTTAATGTTACAATCCATCCATGTAATAGAATTTTAAGCTCTTAGTGTGATTTACCATGCTAGTTCGTCTATCCTTAATTAGTAAGTACTACTAGTCATAATGGATTTAAAGTCCATAGATTGATTAATTGGTCATTTTACTTATAATCACTGGGTTACCCTATTTAGTCTTACTCAAATGGGTACCAACCAGAGGCCAATTGAATACAAAAATGATTGTACCATTATTACAAATAATATATGACCACAAATTTAAAACTAAGGGTCTAATTTACTAATATTCGTGACTTAGTGAATTGATGAATTTTTATATAATCAATGGTCATGATCCCACATTTGGTCATGGTTTAAAAATGCAATAATTGGTACAAATGACCAATTACCTAATTTATTTAAATCAATTAGTGGGATAAATTATCCAATGAAAAGAAAAGGAAATTTGGGCCATAATGACAATTATTTTGTTAACAATAAATTTGGTCCCTGATTAAGGGTCTACATTATTCAATTAGTAAACTATCACCATTACTTAGTTAAGGTAAATAGAATTATACCTAATGCATTTTTGTTTAATGTATTGTTAATTAAATTTAAAATCTTTGATTATAATTTCTATAATTTGGATGATCTAGGTTTAGTAATACCTATTCTATTGTAATGGTATTACATACCATTATTAACCATCATTCTAGTGAGGTTTTGTAATCCCAACCCATATGTCTTGTCGATTTGGAGTAAATAAATTGTCCCATCAATTGGACTATAATATTAGGGTCATTATTGTAAAGGAGATCAATTGACCCTGTAATATAAATCAACCCACGATACCAATTAGATTACTTTGAATGCAGTTGATTTTACTAAAAGTGCAGAAATTACAATAAAATAATTAGTCCATTAATGAAAGTTAATCGTTATTAGGGGCACCCAATAAATCAATCCATAAGGTTGATCCTAACTAGACTAATTGATTGATTGATGTAAATTGTAAGTTACATTTAGACCACCAACTACTAAGCAATTTCTTAGTCAATACAATTGTGCCAATTAAATGAGCTAGGCTTACTTGATCTCTCATATAACTTGTTTTTCTAAATCAATACCACATTGTTTTAGCCACATCTCTTTTGGAAAGGTAGGCAAATTTGATTTTAGAGAATATGGTGAGTGGTCTAGGTCACCTTTGGGGTTCATTTATAGTTTTCAAAATAATTTGAAGCACTAAATAGCCTTAACTAATCTCAAGTACAATTTTAACAAGCAACAAGCAATATTGAATTGGTGACAAAAACTAGATCCAACATATACAATAATAATTTTCTTTGATTGATGTCCAAATTGGATTTGTCTTGTAACAAGCTAATAAGGGAAATATTGGCAAAACATGGAAATCTGAGCTCAATATGAGCATTGAACTTGTCTCATAACTAGTTAACTAGCTTAATTCCAAGAACTTAGGAAAAATTTAGGAAAATAAAGAGCATAGACTTTTTTTCACAACAAATTAAGTAGACAAATTCTAACAAAATTGATCAATCTACACTTTTTAGCATATTTCAATGTAACTTATAATAACTTATCAGCTATGCTTCCAAACATAAAGGGGCAATTTGCAACATTTGATGGCAAAATCTATGAAGGAAATCCATTTCTTTATGAACCTCCACTAGATTCAAGTTGTAAAGCTGATTTGTCAAAGTTACCACCATCTTCTGATGCAATTGATGGAAAATAGCACGACACTATTGATTTTATATCCTTCATGGAAGGCTTCATGGCCACTTACCACATATTCTTATTGGGTTTGGTTTTGTGGTTGTTTTTTCTTGGTTTAGTAGAGCATGTAGGAAGGCATATTTTTGCCTCATTATTTTGCTACATTATTTACTTATGTATGTACTTGCTATCTTTGTGTTGTTGTCTTATGTGTCATATTTTCATTTTTGGCCATAAGTAGTTGGATTTAGGCCATAAATACATTTCCAACAAGTTTTCCTTTTAATGGTTGACTAATAATTTGGAAAGTAACACTCATCAAAACTAAATTGACAACTTTTGAAACGATATTTGGACAATGGAGTACAGAATTCTCAATTAAAAAAAAAAAGAAAAAAACACAAAATGACTTAATTAAGAGATGAGAAACTAAGAAATGTTGTAAATAAAATAAATGAGAAAAATTTAGATTCTTATTTTTGAAAAAAAAAAAACAAATAAACGTTAGTTATTAATGACAATCATACAAATTATATAAAATCGACTTACAAGAAATGTGTGGTCCTATATTTAATATGACCATAATCAACTTCTTAGAAAAAAAAAAATATGTAACATCTTGATTGTTAAATACAACACTCAAGAAAAAATCTCCCATAAAGATCAATTTTTCAATTTAGATAATTTGCTTTACCATGTAAATTTCAAAGGAAGAAAGATGATTAGACTAAAGCAACAAAAATATAGAATTCACATTATTGATAATTATAATAACAAAATATGTATACTTATTTTAGAGCTTGAATTTTTTTTTTCTTGGATGGATAAATGCTAATAGTTAAAGTTAACATAAATTGACCAAATTGAACCATCTAAAAAGAAACTTGATTTAATTTTTATTGAATAAAAAAATCAATGATGCCTACAAACTAGTTTGACTGAAAACTCAAAATCTGAAATAATATGAAATTTAAAATCTGAATAATACATATCTGACTTGATCCAAAATGCCAAGAAATTCCATAAACTCAAAATATTTGAAATCCAAATTATTTGCTAACTAAACAACCCAATATAAAATCAATCTTATCCATCCATTTGCCACCTTTGATGTTAAATTTTGATTAGTTCAAATGCAATTTTAATTACAAAAATAGATAAAATAATATTTGTTGTACAAAAATAAAATTTCTACAAATAATTGGGTTTCTTAATGGTTAAAGTTTCACATTTTGCATAGTCCAAGTATAAAGTCGATGAATCAACAAGGTTCTACCCCTAATTTCCAAAAGAATAAAATATATCCAATTTCACAACACGAGACACATATATAGCAAGATTATCCATTCATGTTTCCAAAAACCCCTTTAATTATTTGGCTTGTTAGGAAAAAATAACTTATTAAATATATAATCTTGGTTACCTATATTCCCACCTAATTATAATCTTGGTTGCCGACATATTAGTAAAACATGCAATGATATTGTCTTCCATGCATAACTCACAAATAATGTTAGATCTTAATTGACCAATTGTTAGTTAGATGGTTACAAAATAATCTAATGTTTTAACAAGATTGTCTAACTTTAAAAATATTAGCTATCTTGCTTTCACATTTTACAGTATAAGCATATAGTCATAGAATCTAATTCCTAATTAACCTAAGGACATGAAGCACGTCTTTTTTTTTTCTTTAGTCTTAACTAAATGCAACCAATGTTCCACCAGTTCTCCATTTTTTTTTGTCTTAATGATTGTTTTGGTCTAGTTCTTACAGTAATAAATCATGTACATGAATTAAATTTCATTTTAGAATTGTACTTTTTTAAAATTATATGAACATATATTTTATGTATATTAATCTAAATAAAATTTATCATATTAAATTAGTATGGTAATCAAACCAAAAAAAGACATTCAGAAAAAAAATTGACAAAAGATAATGAACTACGTTAGCATGTAAGAAATGAAGCTTTGGAAAATAAGTGTTTTTTGCACTAGGCTTGGCAAGCCTATTGTTAAGAAAAACATTGGGTTATATATTTCGAGTGGGCTTGAGCCATGCTAGGAGAAATAGTCTTGTTCATTCACTTTAGGCCATAATGTCTTGTGAACTTGGTGTAGCCCATTAAAACCTCCAACCTTACATTGACTACTTTAATAGTAATAAATTGAATAGATCGACCGCTTAAAGTAATGACCACTGATTTTTCTAATTAGCCCAAAGGTGTGGGTTTAAGTCCCAATCTCCCAGATTCCTTCTTTTCAAGCTTCTACTCCTTCATAATAATAATAATAATAATAATAATAATAATAATAATATATTAAATAAATTGAAGGTGCAAAAAATAAATATATAAGGATTAATTAAGCTAATGTAAATGCTAACCCACACCTTGATTCAAACTCAAAATTTTAGCCTTATAACCAATAGATACTCTTTTGTATAGTTTGGCTAAATGGACCAAGTTATCAAAGATCTTGTTTTAAATATATATAGCATGTTTAATTCTCAAAATATTAATTCAAGTGAGAAATCTTTGGTAAGTATTAGTTGTCTAAGTTAGCTTTAACAAAAAGTTTAACATTAGACTTGCCAAAAACGTTATACCTAAATCTTAGTTTTGCTAACTATTATTGGGTTTTTTCCTCTTTGTATATTGAGACTTCATTATTCATCATTAAGCATAATCACCCAGTAATGCATTTGATGAAAAATTCCTATGATGAAGTAATTCAAATAATTTTAGTTAAGGTACACTAATGTCAACCAAACAGTTTCTTATTAAGGGAGATGAGATATGATTGAATTGGTTAGGAAGTGTTAATGTAAATCTAGGTTGTAGCATGATGGTTAGACACAAGAAGAAAGGAACTCCATTATATGGAAGTAGTCAATTTGATGCATCTAAGAGATGACTAACACTATACTACTACACATTTATGGTCTTATCTTTAATTGCAATCATGTATTAAAAGCCAAAATTATACAATAAATAATCATAATAGTCTAATGTACAAGTTAATGATGTGTTCTATGTACCATATTCATTTACCTTTACCCAAAAGGAAGAACAATAGGAAAAGGAAAAGGTCACACATAAATTGCAAGCATGTCCACATTCTTCTCTAATCTACTCTCTACAAAATTTGTTGAGAATTAATCCATAAACAAAATTGAAGAACCATCCTTGTGATATGTGGAGATAGGACCTATAAATTTTTTTTCCACCTACTCCACTAATGGTTTATCAATAAAGAATGTTTGATTTCCTATAAAGTTGATGTAGGACATGTCACAAAAGCTAATCATTATTGTCCTATAAATTATATTTTAATTATTATGTTTTAATTTATTTACTTATTTCATAGTATTTAATATAATTAGGAATTTTAGTTAAATTATTTAGGAAGTATACAAATTATTTGAGTATTTTAAAATATTTTCTTAGTTATTGAGTGTTTTCTTATTTAGATTAAAAGATTCTTTTAGTTAGTTACATGGTTTTATTTATAAATATATGTAAACCCAAAAGTTAAATTAATCAAGTGAATAAATACTTCAATATAAGTTTTAGTTTTATTTCTAACATTCTCTTTAAGAAATATTATTTTCTTAGGTTAATTGAATATTAGTCTTATTTTCACTAAACGTTATGTTAAATAGTATTATAGTAGGTCTTGGCTATTTTAATGGCAACATAAGATAGAGGGAATAACAACTATCTTATTAATAAGGATCAAGGGATGCGGATCACTAATTAACTATTCATGATTGGGAGGTGGCACTACAAAACCTTATCCAAAAGTTTGATTAATTAGAATGTGGACTAGAAGTCATTAACAATTGACTCAAAGCTCTCTAGGTGGGAGGTACTAATAAGAACTGAAGAGATGAAAGGAATCAAATTAGAGATTTTACTTATGGTCAACCTCAAGCCTAACTCATCGTTATAAATCCATGAAGGCATCAAATTTATATGATGAATTTTGATAAAGAAAAAAATATACGTATGCATCAAGCTTACATAATAGACTCTAATGATGATGATGGCTTTGGTGAGTACCTAAATTATATTAGTTATGAACAACAACAACCCTAACATCTTTTAAACATTAGATGAATTTCAACTAAAGGTAGATATCTATATCTTAAATAAGTAATGCTACTTAGTTCAAATATGTTTCTTCAAATTTACCTCATTCCACTGAGATTCTTATGTACATAGGTGATTATCAAACTAATAATCTGACAAAATGATAAATTGATAAAATTGTTACTAATATAAACTTAGAAAGTATGGAGGGGTACTCATTTCCATTTTCCTTTTGAAGCCCGCGTGTGTACAGGCGCTGCTTGCATGCAATTAGGGGTAGCCTATAGACTATCCTGTCGGTGCCAGGATGCGAATGGGGGACACTGGCAGGCTGTCCTGCACGTGTAATCGATGAGAGCTCATGTACAAAGAGCAGGTGCTGTCAGCTCGCAGTCACTATCTTGTTGCCCTTGGTACACACCGTCCATAACTCTTGTGGACTGAGTAGCCCAATAAAGCTGCAAGAAATCCACCAGCATTGTTTCTCAATCATAATCCTCTGTGCTTTGTTTATGACGACTTTTTCGGGTTTATGGATTCATTGATAGTTCTTGATCTATCACACATTAGAATCAAAAACTTGGCATCGGGAAATGCCCAATTGGTTTCACTGCTGTATCTTAATCTGTGTGATATAAAGATAAAGGGATTGCAACTTGACTTGAGAGAGCTGATGATGCTCAAATACTTGAACATTGAGTGGACAAAAGATTTGATCGTAATCCCTTGGAAATTAATGGCAAGTTTAAAGTTGTTGCAAGTGTTGAGTATGTTCCATTGTTCCCTGATTGTGTCACAACAACATGATCATATGGAAGTAGAGGAACAATTGTCTTGAGCATTCTGGTTTGTGATCCCTCTGCCCTCCAAAAGTTATGAAATCGCATTCATGCACTGGGGAATAAGCATTTCAGCAATGCATGATCCCTGGATATTTTATTATTGACCGAAAGGAAGTGTCTAGATGTTGTTGATTACACTTTCCTGGAAGAATTGAATGTAAACTCTATGATAGGAGGCAAAACACAAGTTGTATGTGCTTACAAGTTGGGCTCATTT
Source organism: Rhizophora mangle (assembly GCA_037832345.1). Taxonomy (NCBI): domain Eukaryota; kingdom Viridiplantae; phylum Streptophyta; class Magnoliopsida; order Malpighiales; family Rhizophoraceae; genus Rhizophora; species Rhizophora mangle. The sequence continues at coordinate 59,729 of JBAPLJ010001680.1, read as the reverse complement.
TGTTGGTGAGTTCAGATAGGATATTGAATGTAAAATCTTTGAAAGGAGGAGAAACACAAGGAACAGAGCTTCAACAGCCTTTCAAGAAACGAACTCTGTTGAAGCAGTTTGGTGCACTTGACATAGCTATAATTCTTTCTCCAAATTTGAAATTTCCGCAAGTCTTCGCATATCCACAAATTGAAGAAACAATCAGTGTGGACAATTCCATGAAGTTTGAGATGTGGAAGGAAATCGAAACCTGTTTGGTAAACTTGAATTTCTCATTTTATGGAAGGTGACGCTTTGCCATTTTCATCTCTCAAGAGAATTCAAGTCAAGTTTTGCCTATACCTTAAGAAGCTTTCATTGAACTCCAACAGTACAAAGAATTGCAAAGTTGTCGTTAACGCAGAGGAAAGCAGGTGGAACGATTTTGAGTGGGATGAAGGTACTACGTCAACCTTCTGGACTAGCTTTGTACCCCTTGCCAAGAAGTAACATCATGGAGATTTTGAAGATTCTAGCTTGCAAATCTTAAGACTATTTTAGTTGATACACATGCTTGAGGCCAATTGTACAATTGTTTTTTGTCATTACAGGATATAGGAAATGTAGATTGATCCATTAAGATAGTTAATTAGTTATAGTTATTATATCTTTTTATATATAATAAATAACTACAATTAATAATAATGATAGGCGATCCCTATTTTATATCCATTTAAAATTTTTCTCAATTTTTTTGATACATTATACTTGGAGATACGGCCACCAACAGCTCAACTTTATTTATTTTTTATTTTCAATGTCTCATGCTTTCTTGAAAAATATCTTAATACATGAATTCTCTTAGGTATGACCATATGCATGCAATTTTATTCTTATTTTAATAAACACCCATTTGCATTGCAAAAACCAACGCCCAACCGCACGATTTTAGGACTACAAGCCTCAAATAGAAGCCGCTTAAACTATGACTAATTTGGCACTAATCTATTTAAATCTTTTGATTTTTATTTACAATGAAATAGCAATAAACGGTGGTGCCCTTTAAACCGAAAAATCTGGTAGCTTCAAAGTTGAATGGCACTTCTTTGGCTTGCTTTATTTATCTACCAACCTGTTACAATAGGAAGATTGATAACGCTATCCCTGAATATTGGCAATATTATATATAGAGCCATTTACCAGTTCAATCTTCAATTTTATTTTTTTCTTTTTTAATGATGTTGGAGTTCAAAAATCAATATTACAATGCCCGAGTGATGACTCGAACTTAGAACTTAACATTTTTTTAACTCGATCTATATTCTCTCCACTTTACCACAAGCACGGTACCATAGCTACCACGTATGTATGCAGTCTTGTGTATGTGAATTTCATGATTATGCATCTGAATTCAGCAATACGTATGCTTGTCGAAAAACTTACAGGACTTGCATCTCAAGCAAAACCTACTACACACCATATACCGTTAAAAAAAAGAGTATGCAATAGACACACAAGAACTCATCAACAAGCTTTGCCTTCATTTGGCATAGATAATTTTCCTAGGTCACCATATAGGGCAAGCAATAGAACAAGAATCAATGCACATACTACAATATAGGTGACTTTTGCCATGCTGGATTAGGTCATCGTTTCCCTGGTGTGTGTATATATTATATACACATACCATTTGTCTTGATGTTTTTCATGCATTTTGACCAGAAAAATCCAATAGTTCACACATGAACAATAATTCACAGGTTGAATTTTGGAGATCGAAGGGTATGGCTCAGATTTGTATATATTTTAAAGCGATTGGCTCTTATTTTTCTCCTGCTAAAGCAAAGGTATGCCTTACAAAATTGTAATGACATCTGTCTTATGTTTGACCAAAAGAAGACGGCCGTAGGAGAATCAGGCAGGAGCCACTTGGAATTTTGCCTCTGACGCGTTATTTCATTACATGGCAGTGGAAGAAAGTCTCAAAGGAACTTAAAGTCGAACTTGATTGGGTGCAAAATAGATATCGGTCCTTCGTGACTGTCAACTATAATTAAAACATCTTTTCACACGTAATTAATGGTTATGATGAACTGATGTTCATTTTGAGTCCCAAGTTTTGTAGTTTCATAATTTTTTCATTCAAAGTAAGTTGGAAGATAGCGAAACTGCAAAATAACTCTTTGCCTGTTATAGTATTCAAGATGATGCAGCCATGTATATCATATGTGGAGAGCTAGAAATGGTAAGTTGCACACAACGTCAGATGATGGAAGTAAGTGATATAGCTCAAATTATTGGCCAAGATATTGAAGGTAACACTCATTAGCCTAGTACTTATAGGCATGTGGCTCGTGTGCATTCAGAAAATTTTTCCATAGAGACAAATTTATATTTGCAATCTATTATCAATAAATTCTTTGCAATATTTAATGCAAAAAGAATTTGTTACAGTTGATAGAATTAAAATTAATTTTAAAAGTAAATATACTTGTGCAGCTTAAAGATTATTTGTAATGGTATGGCCAGAAGCCTACATTTTTTTTTTTTTCATTTATTTATAGACATTTATGAAGCTAAAATATCATTCTCAGGTCCGAACATTTAAGGTATTTGGCCAGGTGTTGCTTTGGGAGTCTGCGGTGATCCTCTAGGATGGTCGGCACTCGAAATTCGAGCTTGTGGCCACTCTTTATTTTCAGTATTTTGCTTTTGTAGATCTGTAGTACTGATGGACAACTGCTTCATGTGCCCGCTTCAACTTCATTTTAATTCACGTATTGGAAGACTTATTAATCTGAACCAAAATGTGACCCGAATATTGGCTAGAAATAATATTACTATTTGATGGGAAAGCAATTTTCCTTCCTGTAATGTTTTCCAAAATAGAATTTGCTATACGTCCACACGTAGAATTGTGTCTTTATATGGGTGTTTCTTTTCTTTTCTTATTTTTTTTAGGTATATAAAAAAATTAAAAATATTTTATTAAATTAAAAATATTAGTTTATACTTTTAATTAATTAGAGATGATCATAATTCAACTCCTAATACAAATATTTATGCGTTCGAGTAAGCATTTGCAAGTAATCATATCTATTTAGTAGATCTATATATCCTTGTGTTTGCCCTTTATGATCTCATAAAACAATCATGAGATCCATGGAAGCATGAGAAAAAACTACAAATAAAAAAAAAAAAAAAAAAAGAATCAAGGTGTTCCAATTCTTTAATTTGCTTGTTCATGATTTCCTATGGCTCACATCTCATTGAACTAAGTCTTAAACTAGATTAAGGTCTCATCCTATTTTAAAAATCATAGTTGTATATTATTAAAATATATTTAATTAAAAAATTTGTTATTAAAAATAATTTATTTATCATAAAAAAAAAATAAATGGTAAAAAGATAAAGTATAAAAAAAAAATTAAAATTATTAATAAGAGAAAATCTTATGAAATTATTTTATTTTAAATAATAAATAATAAATTAATATAATAAATATAAGTTATTTTAAAAAAAAATTTGTATAAAAAATTTATTTGTCATCTTTTTTTTTTTTTAGAGATTCAGATTTAAATTTTAATTAAAAATTTTTTTATTAAAAATAATTTATTTTTTATAAAAAAATAAATAATAAAAAATTAAAGTATAAAAGTTAAAATATAAATAAAAAAATTAAAAATTATTAATAATAAAAATCTTATAAAATAATTTTATTTAAAATAATTTATTTATTATATATTTTTAAATTTTTTTTAATTTATAAAAATTTAAATTTAAATTTTAAATTTAAAATTTAAAATTTAAAATTTAAATAATTTTATTATTTAATTTTGTAGTTTATTATCACTTGTTTTTAACTCATTTCATTGCAAAAAAATGTCATGCCTTCTCGGCTTTTTGGATTCCCACTTGTTTGGATTCGGCCCAATTCATGGCCGACTTCTTCTGGTGGCCTTTGCAAATTTAAGGAGCCTAGTTTCCACGACCCTTAATTTTTATCTGCTCTCATTATGATTTTTTTTGAAGAAACTTTTAGGCGAATTAAGTCTATCGCCCAGCGTGATTATGAACTCACCCAGTAAAAATTAAAATATCATATAACAGAATATTTTTTTTCTCATTTATTTTAGTTAATACATGTTAATAATTTATATTAAAATAATTATTTATAAAAAAATTTAACTAATTAATTTGATATAAGAAAAATTATTTTAATACTAATAAATATAATTTTAATAAAATTTAATTTTTTATTTATATAATGTAAAAATTTTATACTCAATTGATTAGTAAATATATTAAGTTTTTTTTTGACAAATATTAATATTTTCATTTCTCTTTGAGATTGATTGTATTTTATTTATATCCTAATTGAAATATATGCGCATGACATTTTTTTAGGTATATGGTTATTGACATGTTATTTTACGTACCAATTGCTCACCTCACATTCTTCCCTAGGACATTTTTTTTCCTTTCTAGGAAGGAACAATTTTGCCCAAATTAGATTCTCAACTAATTGAACTTTTTTTCCTTTTGGGTTAACATGGAGTCAACTTGAGAAATCTCCTAAAAAACCACACTGGATAGTCAACTAAAGCTAAAAGTGAGAGTGAAATACATTTGTGTTTGTACTAAGTAATTTAATTATGTCCGAACACACGGAAATCCACAATGCCCCATTTAATAAACTTTGGTTTTCCTCCTTTTTCAAACTTGAAGCTCAATGGAAAATTTCCCATCGTTAAGAACACTTCGTTACCCTGTGAAGGGCTTTAAAAGTAAATAATGATCTTATTGCCCTTTCTAGGCAATTACAAGGCACTTTTAGCAAAGATTTTTTTAGGTAGTGTTTTCGTTTTGTAATTTGTGAAAAAAAATATTTCGAATCCACAAAACAAATCCCATTACATTTATACTTACGTTAAAGTCCCCTTTATTTCTAATTTTCTCAATTTTTTTTTTGGGTAAATAGCTAAGATATACAAGAGGATTAAACTGGCAAAAAAACAAATAATCTGTTAAAAAGATTATTATATTATATTTCATTTCAATAGTTTATTAAAATACTTTATAACTCATCAAAAGAAAAAATTTACTAAAATTTTATATCATATGTTATGTTTAAAAACAATTAGATATAAAAAATTTCTAACTCTTATTTATAATTATTTACATATTTATTAACTACTATTGTCATTAACTTTACTTAAAGACTTACTTGATTAGTGTCAATATTAATTATAATTAAACATATTTTCAAGCAACCTAGCCGTTACTTACGTCAAAATGCTAGGTAAGAGCAAATACTTAGATTGCTAGAAATTAAGTGTTTCACGTATATCTTATAATGATATATGAAATGACTCATAAGTCTCCCTCTCTCTCTTGATGATCCAAAATGAAGTTTGGATCTAACTAGATATGATTGTAAATCTTTTGGTGCATATAAGTTTTAGTGCAATCATAGATAAAGTGAGAATAAAATGAAATTTCTGAGATGAAAAAAGTTTATTTTATCTATTAATAAGTCTGTCAAAAAAAATAAAAATAAAATAATATAATTTAAAAGTTAAAATTTTAGAGACTAAAAGAATAAAAAATTTGTATTAATGAAATTTCATAATAACTTTAAAAATAATAAAGAATTTGAGATAATCTATTAAAGGTAAGGTAAGGTAGAGAATTTTAAAGAGTTGTGACTTGTAACTTGGGATACATAGACTTTGAATAAATTGAAGAGCAAAATATGCATGTTTTAAATTTTTTTTATAGTACACTTAAATTCACAATTTGTAAGCCTTTAAAAAAACTCTACATTGAATTTAATTTTTCTTTATCTAATTAAAATAAATCAATATAAAAATGGAATTATAGAGAACCATAAAAAAGAAAAACAAAAAAAAAGTAATTTAAGGAAAATTAATTATTAAAAAATTTAGATATCATAGATTAATTAAGAAAAAAAATCTACCTTACATACTTTATCTATTAAGTTGACTCAATCATAAAAAAACAAATTATAATTTTTTTTTTAAAATTTTAATTTTTCTAATATAATATATATATATATATATATATATATATATATATATATATATATATATATATTAATTCAACTTAAATTAATATATTATATGAGTTTTATATATCTTTTGAGAAAATAAAAATAAAAAATTAAAATTAATTATAATTTTATAATTAATTGTTGAAATAAATTATAATTAATATCTTTTAATTTTTTATAAATAAAGTTAGTTTTGTAGATCACATTTTAATGTATACAATAAGACTTGGTAGACAAATATAGCATGCTTTTTGGCAAATTTCTTATTTTTCTATATTTTTGAGATCGCAAATAATCCTTTTACTAAGAGATATGGAATCTTTCCCTCGATGGCATAAACACAGATGCTTAATTAGCATAATGAGTAATTAGGGAGGCAATAAACTAATTTTTCAATCAAGAAGACCACAAACGTGTTTAATACAACATATCAAATGATATATATTTTTTCTTTAATTTGAAAATGAGGTCAAATCTCGACATTATAGTCTCAACTGGAAAAATCGGATTGATTGCCATCCAAACAGTATTGGGTGCAAATTACTACCCAGAAGTGGGAACACAATCTTGTATTGCTCTTAAAATAGAATAAATTTTCTATTGCCGCATACCTGGGCATGCACGTCCTCTAGGTTCTCCTTTGCTAAAATAAAAGTGTCTTATTTAATAAACTTCATTTAGTATTTGTAATAGTAATGAGTGATTTCTAATTTGACTCTAAAAAAAAATATTCATATATTTTAAATAATTATTTAAATTAAATTTTTTTTTTTATATATATATATATATATATATATATATATATTTGTATTACTTAAATTTTAGGTAATTTATTACATAAATTATAGTAAAAAAATTCAAAATTTAAATAACAAAATAACTTATTTAAATAATTATTCAAATTAAGTATTTTTTAATTTAAATATATTTTTTATTATTTATTCTTAAATTTTAAATAATTATTTAAATAAAATATTTTTTTTATTCAAATTTTATCTATTTTTATTTTTTCTTAAATTTTAAATAATTTATTATTTAAATTATATAAATTATATAAAAATTTTTAAATTAAAATAATATCAAAATTTATTTAACTAATTATTCAAATTAAATATTTTTATTTAAATTTAAATTATTTTATTTTTTTTCTTAAAATTTAAGAAATTTATTATTTAAATTGTATAAATTTTGTAAAAAAATTAAATTTAAATAGAGTTAGAATTGATATTATTTAATTAAAAAAATATTGATATTAGAAAGATGAATTTAATTTTAAAAGAAATAACATATTTGCTAATTTCACTAAAATAAAAAAAATTATTAATTTATTATTATTTATTTTACCAACTTATCCAATAGTCTCATTTTTCTAGAAAAGTCTAGGATAATCATGTTTTATAGAAATAAAATTAACAAATATCTCTTTTTAATATTAAATTATAGTTTTTATTGGCAAAAAAACACTTTTAGTAGACCTTAGAAAATAATTAGAATTAGAGAATACTATATGAAAAGATAATTTTCGTTGTGCTAGGCCCTAAACCCAAAAAAAAAAAAAAAGGTTGTTCTTTGTATCAATGTTTGTAAATACTATGAGTCTGCTGCCTATTAAACAGTTACATCTAACTCTTCTCTTGTGTTAATTTTACAAGATCTTTTCTCCATTTTTTCTTTCAGACGTTTTGTTACCCAAGTAAATTCTATGAACCAATTTTCCAAAATCCATATTAGAACATGGGTATACATAGTTGTTGGGGAATGAGCTTCGAGTTGTAATCCTTGAAGACAATAATAAAAGTAATAAAAATAACTGAAAACAGGAGATAGCACAAAAGTAATAAAAATAACTGAAAACAGGAGACAACAGATTTTACGTAATTTGGTCGATATGACCTACGTCCACAAGCGAAAGTGGGAGCAAATATTACAAATACAAAAGAGAGACTTAAGAGCCTAGTTAACAAAACTCAATTACTAGGACTATAGGTTCATGGAGATAGAGTTTTAACTCCCTTAATTTTCCCTTATTTCTCTCATCTCATAACTCATTACATGACTCCTATTTATAAAGAGTAAAGGTAGTCAACCATACTCTTATTCCCGATGTGGGACTTGAGCCAAAAACTAACAAATCTCCACCTTGGCTCAAGTTTCACATGCAGCCATAGTAACAACGCTCCACCTTCTTCATAAACTCCCGAATCGTCATAACATGCCAATTAAGTCCAAGCATTGCTTGAACTTAACAACTGAAAGAAACTTTGTAAGCATATCTGCATGATTGTTTCTTATACTAATTTTTTGAATTGAAACCTTCCTCTCAGCAATTGTCTCCCAAATGAAGTGATACCTCACGTCAATATGCTTTGTTCTCTCATGATACATTTTATCCTTAGTCAAGTGAATTGCACTTTGACTGTCACAATGGATGGTAACAGCAGCTTGACACAAACTAAGCTCACCATACAAGCTTTTCAACCACAAAGTTTCTTTGATTACCTCTGTCATTGCCATGTATTTTGCCTCAGTAGTAAACAAAGCAACAACATGTTACAGAGAAGCTTTCCAACTAACAACAGAACACCCAATACAAAATACATAGCCTGTAAAAGATCTTCTTCTATCAAGATCAGTAGCATAGTCAGAATCAACAAAACCAACCAATGTATTTGAATTTCTACCAAACTCCAAACATGTGTCTAAAGTACCTCGCAAGTATCTAAGAATCCATTTCATAGCCTACCAATGTGATTTTCCTAGAGAAGACATATACCTACTAACTACACTAACTGCTTATGAAATATCTGGACGCATGCAAACCATTGCATACATAAGACTACCAACAACACTTGAATATGGAACTCTTTCCATATACCTCTTCTCTTCATCTGTCTTTGGTGACTGAGTAGCTGAGAATTTGAAATGACTAACAATGGGAGTACTAACAAATTTGGCATCTTTCATACCAAATCTTTCCAAGACCTTTTCAATATAACTTTTATGGGTCAAATATAACTTACCACCTGCACGATTCCTTCTAATTTCCATGCCAAGAATCTTCTTTGCTGCTCCTAAGTCTTTCATCTCAAATTCACTATTTAGAAGTGCTCTCAAAGTATGAATCTCTGACAAATTATTGGCAACAATGAGCATATCATCGACATACAATAACAAGTAAATGAATGAGCCATCATTTAACTTCTGGAGGTAGACACAACTATCATACATGCTCCTGGAGTAGCCATGGCCCAACATAAAGGATTCAAATCTCTTATACCACTGTCTTGGAAACTACTTCAATCCATACAAGGATTTCTTCAACAAACAAACATGGTCTTCCTTACCAATAACTTCAAAACCTTGAGGCTGCTTCATGTATATCTACTCCTCAAGCTCACCATGTAAGAAGGCTGTCTTAACATCGAGTTGCTCTAACTCCAAATCATGTGTGGCCACTAAAGCAAGCAAGACACTTATCAAACTGTGCTTAACAACAGGTGAGAAAACATCATTAAAGTCAACACCTTGTACCTGGCTAAAACCTTTTGCAACCAAACGTGCCTTGTACCTTGCATCTTCAACCCCCAGTATACCTTCTGTTCTTTTGAAGACACATTTGCAACCAATAATCCTCTTTTCTGAAGGCAGCTTTACAAGAACCCACTTGCCATTCTTGTGGAGAGATTCTATTTCTTCATTCATTGCAACCAACCACCTGGATAAGTTAACACCTGAAACTACCTCTGAATATATAGATGGCTCGCCATTATTACCAGTCTCCTGTGCAACTAAAAGTGCATAAGCAATATAATCATTATATCTTTGTGGCAGTTGAATCTCTCTTCTCAATCTATCTTTGGCTATAGAATAATCTTCTTTTTTGTTTTAAGAGGAATTTGTAATATCTGATGAATCTAACAAAATGTGAGGACTTTGCTAATGAGCATCTACAACGTCAAAGTTCACTTGCTTGCATGCACTATCACCTTTACCTGCATCAAAAAGCATAGAAGACTCTCCTTTTGGATGTAATATAGAGGATTCATCGAATGTAACATTTCTACTAATTATAAATTTTGGTGGATCAATACACCACAAACAATATCCCTTCACTCCAGATGCATGTCCAAGGAAAATGCACCTTTTTGATCTAGGTTCTAATTTCCCATCATTTATATGCATATATGCAGGACATCCAAATATCTTCAAATCAGAGTAATTAGCAGGAGTACCTGACCAAACTTCCTCTCGAGTCTTGAACTCTATAGATGCTGAAGGAGCACGGTTAACAATATGATAAGCTGTAGAGACTGCTTCTGCCCAAAAATCTTTTGACAAACTAGCATTAGAGATCATACAACGAGCTTTCTCCAAAAATGTTCTATTCATACGTTCAGCAACACCATTCTGCTGAGGAGTCATCTTGACTGTTTGGTGGTGAACAATACCTTCATTCTCACAAAATGTATTGAATTCACCTCCACAAAATTCCAAGCCATTATCTGTCCTGAACCACTTGATTTGCTTTCCTATTTGCTTTTCAATCAGTGCTTTCCACTTTTTAAATGTTTGGAAAACATCATTCTTTTGCTCCATAAAGAAAACCCAAACTTTCCTTGAATAGTCATCAATGAAAGTCAACATATACTTGGCACCACCTTTTGACAGATTGTGAGATGGCCCCTAAAGATCTGAGTGAATATAATCCAATGTGCCTTTTGTCTTGTGAACTACTGGAGATTTAAAACTAACTTGCTTATGCTTCCTAAAAATGCAGTGCTCACAAAATCTCATCTTCCTAGTACGTTGTCCACACAGAAGGCCTCTTTCACTCAACATAGATAGACCCTTCTCACTCATATGCCCCAGTTGCATATGCCATAGCCTCGTAACATCTGTTTCTATAGAGATTGCAATAGTACCCACAACTGTAGTCCCCTGTAAAATATACAAATTTCCAAATCTGTGAGCTTTCATGACAACGAAAGCACCTTTACTGACTTTCAGAACTCCACCTTTATCGGTGTATCTATAGCCAAGAGCCTCAAGTGTCTCCAAAGGGATGAGATTCTTCTTCAATTCTGGAATATGTCTGACCTGTGTAAGTGTTCTCACGACACCATCATGAGTCTTGATTCTAACCGTACCAATCCCAACAATTTTGCAAACTGCATCATTGCCTATCATGACAACTCCACCTTTAATAGATTCATAGGTGGAAAACCAATCCTTATTGGGACTCATATGGTATATGCAACCAGAATCCAATATCCATTCATGAGCAGACCTTGATTTATCATTAACAAAGAAAATAATCTCATCACTCTCATCTTCTACAACGCTAGCTTGAACGAATTTATTACCTTTATGCCTTATCCTTGGCTTTCAGCTTCAAACAATCAACTTTGATGTTCCTTTCTTTTTACAATAATTACACACCAAATTTCTATGTTTAGATTTAGATCTACTGGACCTCTGACTATCTGCATCCCTCTTATCTGATCTGCCCCAAACCACCAAGCTGTCAACTTGACCACTACTACTGGTCTCCCCAGTTATATCCCTGTCGATCTATTCTTTCGACTTCAAAATAGACTTAATTTCCTTATAAGAAATAGTCTTTTTACCATAAAGCATTGTTTCTCTAAAATACTTAAAGGAATGGGGAAGAGAACACAATAATAACAGGGTTTTGATCCCCATCCTCAATATGACATCTATATTACTTAAATCCATAAGTAAAGAATCAAATTTATCCAAATGCGACAATATAAATGATCCTTCAGGCATGCGAAGCATATACAAACATTGCTTTAAATAAAGTCTATTCTCCACTGTGTTCTTCATATATAAAGACTTTAATTTCTCCCACAAATTTTTAGCAGTAACTTCAATAGCTACTTCTCTTAAAACCTCATCAAAAAGATTTAAGATGATACCTGATCTGGCCCTTTTGTCAAGACCAGCAAACTCCTCATCTAACATCTTCTTTGGCTTTTTCTGCCTCCCTATCAGCGCTACGTCAATGCCTTCTTGAAACAATATGGCCTCTATCTTCAACTGCCACATACCAAAATTGACACTCCGGTCGAACTTCTCAGAATAATACTTAATTATTGTCATAATGGCTATTTTCCTGAAAAAACCTGAAGAATCAAACCAAAGCTCTAATACCAATTTATTGGGAAATTTATTGGGGAATGGGCTTCGGGTTGTAGCCCTTGAAGACAATAACAAAAGTAATAAAAATAACTGAAAACAGGAGACAACAGATTTTACGTGGTTCGATCGATATGACCTACGTTCACAAGCGAAAGTGGGAGCAAATATTACTAAAGTAGAGAATACAAAAGAGAGACTTAAGAGCCTAGTTAACAAAACCTAATTACTGAGACTATAGGTTCATGGAGATGGAGTTTTGACTCCCTTAATTTTCCTTTATTTCTCTCCTCTCATAACTCATTACATGACTTCTATTTATAAGAAGTAAAGGTACTCAACTATACTTTTATTCCCGATATGGGATTTTGGCCTTTACCCTCAAAAGTCCCGATGTGGGACTTGAGCCAAAAACTAACAATCTGTAATTTCATCTCCGTATTAGCAATTTATCCTTGGTATTCAACCTTTTGCAAACAGCCAGCCTATCTGTAAGCTTATGTTCTGCTCCAAAACCTCTTCTCCCGTGGAACTTTCTTGCATGCTGTCTTGCTGACTTGGCGCATTTATGTTCACGACCACTTCTACTAGAGTTCAACTTTACTGGTGGTATGGCCCTTTGACTTCAATTTTGTTGAGGAACTAGGGTTTGGGAATTAAGGCAAAATTGTTGAGCAACACATTTTTGCACTCTTTAGGCAAAATTGATCCCACAATCAGAAAGTTGGATACAAACCAACTCTTCCAATTTTGCAAGTGCCAGCTTGAATCCGTCCCTTGAATCATATTCCCCACTTAGCTTGCAAAGGAATGTTAGACACATATACACCTTATAGGAACATTTTTGTATTATATTTCCCATTGGGTGTCAGTCATCCTCTTCATCACCTATAGTATGAAAAAGTAAAGGTTTTGTTTTCTCCTCAATGGCAATTCTCTCTCATTGATCAACTGCAATATTCATACTCCAAAAGCTCTCCTGAAGCACAAAAAAGAAAAAATGTGTGAGAGAGAGGCCACTTGTGATATTGAAACAAGTCAAGAGACATGGATCTGAAATACAGAGTTCTAAAGTGGAGAAGTTGAGAGAAACTTGCATAATCAACAATTTTTTGCTATATGGAAAAACTAACAAAGTTCAAATGATTACATATACAGTATGTTTAATTGGCATGTAAGTAGCTCGAGGAAATTGGCTTAATCAATCTAACACTCGACATTTCTTTCTATGCAAGCTTTTCAGCTTCTTAGCAGTTTTCTTACAAGTTAAAAGGACATTTGTCATGTCCTAAACATAGCTTAAATCATTATCTAGCATGAATGATCCGAACATAGACTTGGGAATTGCTTCAGAACATAGGCTTGATCTCTTGACGATGAACAACAATGAAAGTGAAGAAGTAGTGTCAAGCATCGATTTCCAGCATCTTCCCATTTACAACAAGATGCTCGTCTGTTGATTTAATTATTTGGCAGAATTAGCTAAATTGAGAAAATTGGCAACATTATGTCATTGTAGTAATCTGCAAAACAGCTGCACAATATTACAGGTGGCAACAATTGTCGATTGTTTTGGTTTCTTTTAACAAGTTCAAATAGGATACAATGACCCACAAGATAAACATGCAAATTCCAGTTAATCATAAGATAGGAACCTGCAATTATAATGTGACATGCCAATCAGACAAAATATACTTGCAGAATTGCTGCACTCATTTACACTCGTGTTTCTTTGTTCACAACTGATGCTTGGAACGCTGCACTGTCACATAGCATTTGGGCTCCACATTTCATCTACTTTCATATGTGATTTCTCCAGGATGCATCATATGTCCTTAACATTTATCGTCAATGTTCTGTCATAGTTCTTGTTTCTTCCTAAAAATAAGAGGAACGAGATCAGTACACAAAAGCTGAATATTATTTTCATTTAGGCTAAGAAACCAGAAATTGCGTCTTAAGTTGGTCTCATGAAATATAAGTTGGGTAAAGTACGGTTTTCTTCTCTAGTTTAATCTGGGAATCATGATGCGAATGCAAGCTATTTCTATTACATGACCCACATTCAGAATGCTAACGAATTTAAGGCCTAACTATAATGTGTTTGATTCAAACCATTTTTTTTCCCCGTATCATGGGAATAATTATTGGGTGACACGATCCAAACAGTCTAACTATGAAGTTGGTTAATTAAAGCAAATTAAGGATAAACATGCGGATGCCAATACCAAAAAGGTGAAGAACTATCATACGACCCTGAAATCCAGTAGTGTAATTTACATCTTTTATTTTTAATATTTCATCTAATTGGTTCAGCCCACCTACGCAAGTTGCCCTCATTATCTTTGAGGACTATTTTCCAAGACAATAACTTGAGGCGATCATATCCTTGTGAAGTTGCAGTTGCATATTATATTGCTGTCAAAACTTCATTATTTCAACGCATGCGTGCGCTATATTAGTACAAATATGTGTTTATTAGCCTGCGTAATAATTGTAATTTGTCATCAGAGTTTGTTTGTATTTTTATTTTTTGTTTGTTTCTTTTTCCGATTTTGTCAGAATAAAACATATATAATATTTCTAGCTTTTCGTAGAATTAGTTAACTTGAAGAAATTGGCCTTGTGACAGCTGCCATGGTGTGATTAACAACCTTTGTTTGCCCATCAATTTGTAGGTGGCATGAAGTGCTAAAAAGAAGCTTCATTCCAAGTTTTACTCCACAAAGATTTCCAAAAGTTGCTCAAGAATTTTCTATCCCGATCTGAAATGATGGTGTGAGGAACTCCATGGAGCCAAATAATCTCACAAAAATACAAGTCAGCACTGCACAAAGTGTCATTGGTTTTGTGGCGAGGCACAAAATGAGCTATTTTAGAGAATCAATTTACAACCACCATAACAGCATCCTTTTGTCAGTGAGTTCTTGACAAAACAAGAACAAAATCCACACTCACAGCTTCCCATGGAAAATTGGGAATCAGCAATGGCATGTCCAATCCTTGCAGAAGAATATGGCTTTTAGCCTTTTGGCATGCCACTCAATGCTCATGGATACTTTGGACATCTTTCACCATCTTTGGCCAATGAAAATGTTCTTGAAAAATAGCCAAGTCTTGTTTACTCTAAAGTGATCAACAATACCACCTCTATAGACATCTTGAATCAATAACTTCCTTATGGAACTCTAAGGAATGCACAACTTATTGTCTTTGAAGAGAAAACCATTTTAGACATGGAAATGGTCTACTACACCTTTTTTATATGATGCAAATATAGAAGAGAAGTTTGTATCATCAACATAGTGATTACCTCAAATCTAATTAGTTTGGAATCCTTCAAGGTCAGTAAAGAATGCCTCCAAGAGAGAGCATCAGCTACTACATTCATACATCCAGACTTGTGTTTGATCACAAAAAATAGCATTAAAGATACTCAGCCCATTTAGCATGCCTTGTTCAACTAGTGTTGGCCAATGAAGAATTTCAAGCCCTCATGGTCTAAATGAAGAACAAACTCCTTTAGTAGCAAGTAATAGCTCCAATGTTCTAGTTTTCAGATAATGGCATAGAACTCCTTATCATAAGTTGAATAATTTAATTTAAAACCATTGAGTTTGTCACCAAAATAAGCTTTTGGTCGGCATTCTTGAAGTAATACTTCCAATGCCAAATGCATTACTTCCCACTTCAAAAGCTTTTCAAAATCATGAAGTGCAAATATCAGGGTTTTAACAGCCTCAAAGCTTCATTGGCCTTCAACAGTCCATACAAACTTTTCTCCCTCTAAGCAATTTGTAAGTGGGGCAATAATAGTGCTAAAATTTTTAATGAAGCGATGATAAAAAGAGAACAAACCATGAAAACTCCTCCCATCATGAATAGTTTGAGGAGTTGGCCCCCTATGAACTGCTTCAATCTCATTTTCATCCACTTTAATGACTTTACTTGAAGCAACATATCCTAAGAATACAACACTTGGAGTACAGAAATGACACTTCTTTAGATTGCCAAATAGTTGCTGTTTACACAATTCTTCAAATAGAATTTGAAGATGCTGTAAATTTTCTTCCTTATTTCAGCTATGAACAAGAATGTCATCAAAGTCTACAACAACAAATTTTTCAACAAATGGTTTTATAACATGGTTCATTAGTCTCATGAATGTCCTAGGGGCATTAGATAAATTGAATGAAATGACAAGCTGCTCATAGAGGCCTTTATTGGTTTTAAATGTCATTTTCCACTCATCACCTTCCTTCATTTGAATTGATGGTAACCACTTCAAAGATCTACCTTTGAAAAGATAGTAGCACCATGCAATTCATCAAGCACATCATCAAGTTGTGGAATGGGATAACAATATTTTACCATGATTTTGTTGATTGCATGGCTGTCCATGCACATAACTTTTGGAGATCAATTCATCTACTTGTCATTGCAACTCCTTGGTCTCTTTTCCAGGTTGCATTAGGTAAAGATGTGCTGGGCAGCAAATCAATTTAGTGTTGAATCCCACTCATAGGAGATAAACCAAGTGCCATCTCATCTAAGAAGATATCAGCAAACTCTTTAAGCAATGGAATCATCAAAGGATGAGTTGAATCTTTGTAGTTCACCCTCTACTCTAGCAAAATTAGTGCATAAGCTTGCTACCTCTTCATGAATGTTTGATGAAATTTTGCTTTGCTAAGAAATTGGCTGACCACTCCATTCTCATCATTTTGAACACATTCATCATTGCTTGGATACATTGGGGCAAGTGTAAATTGTTTTTGCCCCAAGTGAACAAAATAAGTATTCTTGAATCTATCATTCATTGCCTTACAATCATATTACCCTGGTCTCCAAAGTAAAAAATGACATGCATCCATAGGAATCACATTACATGATTCACTTGTAACATGATTTCATTTTAGTATTACAAAATTAGTTTATGTGAATGAGCCCTTGTTATAAAAAGAGAAGTCATGTTATGAAAAAATAATGAGATAGTCTCATTGTTCAGAAATAAATCAATACCTATAAAGAAAGCTAAAAAAGATTAATGACTCATTTATTTGATGGAATTCAATAGCTTTAAACTACCAAAGATATGCAATTGTGTTTATTCCAATGAATATAATGTTTTGTATAGACACAAAAGTAAATTTCACCATCATTTTGTGCAAATGAGTCCTTGCAATGAAGGAAGGAGCTTATTAGCTAGAAAGAAAGAGATGGTCTCATTATTTAAGAATTGAAACACTCAATACATATAAAAAAAGATAATTCCAACCAATTACACCTTTTTTTGATGGAATTCAATGGATTTAGGGAACAAAAAATGTACAAATGTGTTGGCTAAAATGAATATAATGTTTGCTATTGACACAAAATTTAATTATGAGATCATTTTGTGGAAATGAGTACTTGTAATAGAAAAAGAAGCCTTTTATCTAAAAATAAAGAGGCAATCGAATTGTGTTCCATCTGAGCTTTGTTTAATCATTGGATTTAAATTACCAAAGTCATATAGATTTGCTTATTACAATGAATATAATGTTTGCCATTGATGGAAAAGTTAATTACAAGATCATTTTGAGAGAATGAGTCTTTGCAACCAAAAGAGAAGCCTTGAGATCAAAAAATAAATAGGTGGTCTCTTTGTTCAAGAATCAAATCATTCAATACCTATAGGAAAGCTAATCAAGATCAATGACTCATTTACTTCATGGGATTCAATGGGTTCCAAGTACCAATGGTGTGCAAATGTGTCTGTTCCAAATAATATAATGTTTTGCTAATTTCACCATCATTTTGTATGATTGAGTCCTTACAACAAAGGAAGGACCATGTTTGTTAGAAATGAAGAGATAGTCTTATTATGTAGCAACTAAAACACTCAAATGTATAAGAAAAGGTAATTTAAACCAATCACACATTTTTTGTTATGGAATCCAATGGATTTATAGTACAAAAAAGGTAGAAACAAGCTTGCTACAATGAATATAATGTTTGTTATTGACACAAAGTTAATTTCAAAATTATTTTGTATGAATAAGTCCATACAATGAAAAGAGAAGCTTTTTTATCAAAAAATGAAGAGTTAATCTCATTATTTATGAATTAATCCATTCAAAACATGTAAAGAAAAACAATAAAGATCAATGACTCATTTACTTGATAGAATTCAATGGGTTCAAAGTACCAAAGGTGTACACACATGCTTATTCCAAATAATATAATGTTTTATGTAAATACAAAAGTTAATTTCAACATCATTTTGTGTAAATAAATCCTTACAATGAAGTAAGGAGCCTTATTAGATAGAAATGAGGAGAATGTCTCATTATTTAGGAATTGAATCATTAGGTATCAATAAGAAGAGCTAATTAAGATCAATCTAACTTTTGTTTAGAGGAATTCAATAGTTATAGATTACCAATGTTGTATAGACATGCTTGTAGCAAAGAATACAATAAATATAGAAATGCTAGTTATCAAAAAATGAAGAGATGATCACATTGTTTAGAAATTAAATCATTCAATATCTATAATGAAAGCCAACTAAAATCAATTACTCCTTTGCTTAATGGAATTCAATGGATTTATAACACCAAAGGTGTACAAATGGGCTTGTTTGAATGAATACAATGTTTTATGTTATAATATTTTATGTTGACACAAAAAGTATTTCACTATTATTTTTTGTAAATGAGTCCTTCCCACAAAGAAAGGAGCCTTGTTAGTTAGAAATGAAGAGATGTTCTTATTATTTAGGAATTGAAAAATTCAAATTCATATAGGAAAAGTCAATCAAGACCAATCACACATTTTTTTCATGAAATTCAATGGATTAAGAGTACCAAAGATGCACAAACAAGCTTATTACAATGAATATAATGTTTGCTATTGACACAATAGTTAATTATGTGATCATTTATGGGAATGAGTTCATGCAATGAAAAAAGAAACCTTGTTATCAAAAAATGAAAAGAAGGTCTCTTTGTTCAAGAATTAAACCATTCAATACCTGCAAGGAAAGCAAATCATAATCAATGACTCATTCACTTGTTGGAATTCAATGGATTTACCATATCAAAGGTGTGCAAACATGCTTATTGCAATGAATATAAAGTTTTATGCAAACATAAAAGTGAGTTTCACCATTAATTTCTATAAATGAGTCCTTGCAATGAAGTAAGGAGTTGTGTTAGTTAGAAATTAAGAGATGGTATCATTATTCATGAATTGAAACATTTAATATGTATAAAAAGAGCTAATCAAGGTTAATCACATCCTTTTTTTTTTGACAAAATTTAATGAATTTAAAGCACCAAAGATGTACAATCAAACTTGTTGTAATGAATATAATGCTTGTTGTTAACACATAAGTTAATTACGAGCTTATATCATGCAAATGAGTCCTTGCAATGAAAGAAAGAGTCGTATTAGTTAGCAATAAAGAAACAATCTCATTTTTTTGTGATTGAAACACTTAATACATATAAGAAAAGGTAATCTAGACCATGCACACATTTTTTCATTGGATTCAGTGTACCAATGAAGGACAAATGAGCTCGTTGTAATGAATATAATGTTTATAGTTAACACACAAGTTAATTAAGAGATCATTTTGTAGGAATGATTCTATGCAGCAAAAAAAAAGAAGACTTGTTATCAAAAAATAAAGAGGCAACCTTATTGTTTAAGAATTAAACCATTTGATACCTAAAAGAAATCTAATGAAGAATAATGACTCATTCACTTGATGAAATTCAATGAGTTTTAAGTACAAAAAGTGTGCAAATGTGCATCTTTCAAATAATATTATATTCTGTGCACATACAAAAGTTAATTTCAACATTATTTTGTGTAAATAAGTCCTTGCAATGAAGGAAGGAGTCTTATTAGCTAGATAGAGAAAGTCTCATTATTCAGGAATTAAAACATTATATAGTTATATAAAAAGCTAATCAAGATAAATCTGACCTTTGTTTAAAGGAATTTAGTGGGTTTAGACTACCAAAGTTGTATAGATGTGCTTGTTGCAATGAATATGATGAATAAATACATAATTGTAAAAAATTGGAATCAAATGATCATTCTGTGTAAACTTGCTTGTTCCAATGAATACAATGATTTATGTTAACACAAAAAAATAATTTCACCATCATTTTGGGTAAATGAGTCCTTGCAATAAAGCAAGGAGCCTTATTAGATATAAATGAAGAGTCTATCTCATGATGTAGCAATTGAAACACTTAATACATATAAGAAATGATACTTTAGACCAATTACAGTTTTTTGTTATGGAATTTGATGGATTTACAATACCAAAGATATATAAACAAGCTTGTTGTGATGAATACAATGTTTGCTGTTGACACAAAAGTTAATTTTTAGATGATTTTGTACAAATGAGTCCTTGCACTGAAAAGAGAAGCCTTGTTATTAAAAAATGAAGAGGTGGTCTCATTGTTCAAGAATTATACCACTCAATACCTATAAGACAAGCTAATAAAGTTCAATGACTCATTTACTTGATGGAATTCAATGGGTTCAAAGCACCAAAGGTGTGCAAACATGCTTGCTCCAAATAATATAATGTTTTAAATAGACACAAAAGTTAGCTTCACTATCATTTTGTGTAAATAAGTCCTTGCAATGAGGGAAGGAGCCTTGTTAGCTAAAAATGAAGAGACAGTCTCATTATTCAACAATTAAATCACTCAATACATAGAAGAAAAGGTAATTTAGGCCAATCACATCTTTTTGGTGGAATTTAATGGATTTAAAGTACCAAAGATGTAAAAACGAGCTTCTTGAAATTAATACAATGTTTGATACTAACATAAAAGTTAATTACAAAATCATTTTATAGGAATGCATCCATGCAATAAAAAGGTCTCATTGATCAAGGATTGCACCATTCAATACCTATAAAGAAACCTAATTAAGATTAATGACTTATATACCTAACAAAAATCAATGGGTTTAAAGCATTAAAGGTATGGGAACATGCTTTTTGTAATGAATATAATACTTTCTAAAGACACAAAAGTTATTGAATATCAAGATGGGGATGTTGAAATTTGATTTGCTCCATCAAGAAGCTTAAGGTTAAACTTAAAAAAAGGAAAAGATCTTAAAGATATAAAACCTAGCAAATACTATACTTCTTCTATTCTACAAAAAAAGTTAAATGGAATTAAAAGGATAAAGTAACAAGTTAGTCAACCATAATATAAAGTTGACATTTCTCCCTCTACCTTTACTTCTATGATTAATGAACCACTAGATCACACCTTGAGACCTCAATATCCCTTTTCATCTAATATAGGATATCATGATAAAGATTAGAGTATTTATGTTCTTACAACTTATAATAAAGTTGAAAAAAAAGTGAGTCCTTGCAATTAGAGAAGAAAACTTGTTAATAAGAAAAAAAGCAACAATTTCATTCTTTTAGAATTGAACAATTCAATACCTACAAGAAAGGACAAACATGATCAATGACTCCTTTGTTTGATAGAATTCAATGGATTCAAAGTGTCAACTTCATAAGTCCTAAGGTTGTGATTGGCTTAATGAAACTAGTGTTAATTCCAATGGATTTCATAAGTCCTTGTAATGAAAGGAGAAAAGTTGTTAGTAAGAAATGAAGCAACGGTTTCAATCTTCTAAAATTGAACAATTCAATTCCTGCAAGAAAGGACAAGCATGACTAATGACTCCTTTTTTTTTTATGGAATATCATGAATTATGAGGGTCAAAGTGGTTGTTATTGTCATAATTAATATAACATTAGGGCATATACCAATGTTAATTGCTTGTTCAATTTGTTACATAAGTCCTTGCAACTAAAGGAGAAAACTAGTTATCAAGCAATGAATGGATAGTTACATTCTTCTAGAATTGAACCATTCAATACCTACAAGAAAAGACACTTAAGATCATTGACTCCTTTGTTTGATGAAATTCCAACCAAAGTAATAAGGTCATTATTTTGATGATTAACATATTTTTTGGGGCATGCACTAATGTTGATTTCACATTCAATTTATGTAAATGAATCCTTGCAACCAAAGGAGAAAACTTGTTAGTAAGAAATGAACTAATGGTTAGATTATATTAATTGAACCATTCAATACCTACTAAAAAAAGATAATCAAGATCAATGATTCCTTGTTTGATGGAATTGCATGGATTTTAAGGGCCAGAGTCATAAGGTTGTTATTGTCACGATTAATATAACCTTTTGTTTATACAATAATGTTGATTTCATGTTTAACTTGGGTGAATGATTCCTTATAGCTAAATTAGAAAACTTGTTAACAACAAATGTATTAATGGTTACATTCTTTTAGAATTGAACATTAAATTCCAATAAGATGGAAAATCAAGATCAATGACTCCAGCTTAGCTAGAATAATGGTATCAAAGTCATAAAAAATATACTATTGAAATGGGTACCGTTGATATCTTTACTCATATCAAATGGTTTATAAACTTAAAAGAAAATCTTTTCTTAATTTTATAGGCCTCAATGAGTGCCTAGCTCTTAAAAAAGTTTATCAAGAATATTTAACAAAAAAGAGCAAAAGGGTTAATAATATTCATGCTTTTCCTCTTAATCTCTCTTTTAAAATAAATGATAGTAAGGCTTTTGCTTCACCTTATAAGGTAGAAGCAACCACCAATATTGTTACATAGTAAGGTAATTATAATAATCTTTATTTTCACTCTATTAGATCTCTACTTACTTGTATTAAGCAAAATGTTAAGGCAATAGCCCAAGGTAGGGATGTTATTCCCAAACCTCTAGTTAAATAAGAAGTAGAAAAAGGGTATTGCCTAATCCTTTATCATCTAAAGGCATCAATTATAAGATGGTCAACAAAAGTTTTGATAAATTAGAAATTTTCAATGAAATTGTCAAGGAGCTTAAAGGTCTAGGCTTAAAAGATGTAGAAGTCATTGTGCTTGGAAAAGAAGAACATACTAAATCTAAAAGTGAAACTGAAGACTATATAGATTGGTCACAAAATATGTTCTTATCGAAATAGCAACCTCTAAACGATAAGTCATCCCTTTCTTATATGAAGGAAACTTTTAATATTAATAAAATGACCTTTAATAAGGTTCAAACAAAATTATATTATCCAAGACCAACATCTATTGATCTTGTATTAGAAGAACAAATTGATTATAATTATGTTCAATATAATGATAGTAATGTAGTATAATGGAATCTAGCTACTCAAACAGAGCATCAAATTCTTTTACTATTACATTATATGATGATGTTTGTGACTACTACTAAAAGAAGGGGTAATTATGACCATAAGATTATAAAAATAATTAAAAATGGATTTACTTGATAGCTTAAAGGCTGATGGGATTTTAATTTTTTTAATAAGGCAAAACAACAAATATTTTCTATAGTTAAGACTAAATCTAGAGTATTACTCTATGATTGTATGAATACGTTGATTTATAATATTACTAATCATTTTATTCGTATAGCTACCTTATTAGTCAATAAGACTTGTGAGCAACTTATTAATTTAAGATGCCCATATTTATCATAATTTAGGCAATATAAAGATATGTTCTTTTCCAACATTTTTACCAAGGAAGATAGCTAGAATATTTTCTAGAAAGAAAAGTTTCTATTAGGGTTTCCTACCTTATTTGTTGAAAAAGCTAAGGATTAATTAAAATCTAATCATTTATGAACTATTGATCATAATCAATATATATATGGAAAATTTGTTACTGAAGTAATAGTTAAAACAGTTAAACTTTATAATGAAATGAAATTACATAAGGAATTGCAAAATGAAAAAGCTTAAGGTAAGGAAGCTTTTGTGAACAAATGGGTTATCCATCCATTAGATATCCCATAAAACAAAAGAGTAGGAGTTATCACTACTATAATAAGAAAAATGATTTAGTACAAAAGAAAAGGCCCCTATAAGGCCTAAGAAGCCAAAAATAAAAGAAAAGAGTAAAAGGCCCCCATCCAAAAAGACTATTATTTCCTATAAGTGTGGGAAAATGGGGCATTATTTTACTAAGTGCAAAATGAAGCAAAAGCTTCAAGAATTAGCTACAAGTGAAGATCTTAAAAAATCATTAATGCATATTTTGTTATCAAAAAGTGATTCTAAAGATTTAGATTTTGAAATTAAACTTTTAGAAGAAGATATTTCTTTAACTTCTGACTCTAATGAAGAGAGTTGTGATGGTTAATGTAACCATTACAAAGCATTATGTAAATAGAATGACCTGTTAGCTTTGAAAAACAGCAAATAACATTATATTGGATCTTATTAGTAAAATTTTAGATTTTAAAGAAAAATGTGAGTAATAAAAAAGATACTTACATTTGACTAAGAATGAAAATGAAGAGTTTAGAAGTAGATTATGCAACCTTAAGAAAATTATAATTTAAATACTATTCTAAAATGTATAAAAAGTGGTCCTCCCAAGATGGCTAGGCAACTGACTCTAAAAGAGCTTAAAGCTAAAATTCACACATTAAAAATAGAAATGAAAGAATTAAAAAAAAAATAATTCTAGAAACTCTACCTAAAGTAAAGGAAAAAAAAATCTTTAGTTCTTCTAGAAACTTACTTAAAGGAAGATGTTAATATCAAATTTCTTCAATGCATTAACTTTATTGATAGGGTTATTATCCATAAATGGCATACTAAGATTAGAGTTGTAGTCAATAAAGAGCATTTCTTCTCTGTTATAGCCTCAATTGATTTTGGTGCTAATATGAATTGTATTAATGAGGAAATAATATCTTCAAAATACTTTTCAAAAAAAATAGAAGTGTTAATAACTATTGATAAAAGTAAATTCGTTATTAGTTACAAGTTATCTCAAGTTATTATCTGCAATGAAGGAATTTGTCTTGAAATTCGTTTTGTACTAATTAAGAATTTATCCTAGCATGTTATTTTGGGAATTTTGTTTTTATATATGTTATCCCCTATTAAGGAAATCAACAATAAGAGTATTTATGCAAAAATTAATGGAAAGCTTTTCAGCTTTGAATATATCTTTGTCCCTCAATATAAAGAGATAGATTTACTTCATGAAAATATTAAGAGAAAAGAAAAGTTCATTTCTTCTCTTTAAGATGAGATTGCTTAAAAGCATTTGCAAGAAAAACTTTTTCTCCTATTATTATTGCTAAGATACAAGAAATAAAAGAAACAATATAATCAATGATATGTTTTGGATTTCCTAATGCCTTTTAGGATAGGAATAAACATATTGTTGAATTTCCTTACAAGCTAGACTTTCATGAAAGTCAAATTCCTACTAGAGCCAAACCTAATGCTATGTGTCCTTAGCATTTAGAAATCTATAATACAAAGATGTAAGAGCTCCTTAAGAAAGACTTATTTGAAAAACTACAAGTTCTTGAAGTCGTTCTGCATTTTATGTGGAAAATAATGCAAAATTGGAATAAGGTGTTCCTAGATTAGTTATTAACTATAAGCCCTTAGATAAGGCATTACATTGGATTAGGTATTCTATACCTAACAAAAAACGTTTACTCAATTAGCTTTATGGAAGCCAAGATGTTTTGAAAATTTGATATAAAATCTAGTTATTAGCAAATGCAGATTTGTGAGAAAGTTAAATATAAAACAACATTTATAGTACCTTTTGGGAATTATGAGTGGAATGTCATGCCTTTTGATATTAAAAATTGTCCTTCTGAATTTCAAAAGATCATGAATGAGATATCTAATGCTTATTCCACATTTATGATTGTTTATATTGATGATGTATTATTTTTTCTAATACCATTGAACAACCTTTAAACATCTACATTTATTTATTAATGTAATGAAAAGGGTAGGTTTGGTTGCTTCAGCAAGGAAGATGAAGTTATTCAAACTAGGATATGTTTCTTTTAATCACTGCATTAAGAATGGTTTTATTATTCCCATTGATAGAGCTATTGAGTTTGCCTCAAAATTTTCTATCAAAATCAAAGATAAATAACTATTGCAAAAATTTTTGGGAAGTCTAAATTATATTTCATGATATTATAATGATTTAGCTTATGATGCTAAACCTTTATATGAAAGATGAACAAAGAATCAACCGTTATGGATAGAGAAACATAAAGTTGTTAAATAGATAAAACTTAGGGTTAAATAACTCCTATGCTTAGCTATACCTCATCCATATGCCTTTAAAATTGTTGAGATAGATGCCTCCAATGAAGGATATAATGGTATTCTTAAGCAACATCTACTCCAAAGACAAACTACTTCATTTTATCTCTAGAGTATGGAAAAGTGCTAAAGTTAATTATTTTACAATTAAAAAGAAGATTCATTCTATGGTATTATGTATTCAAAAGTTTAAAAATGATTTGTTAAATAAAAATTTTCTTTTAAGAATTAATTACAAAGTAGCAATAGATGTTCTAACTAAAGATGTCAAAATATTACATCCAAACAAATATTTGCTATATGGCGAGGAATATTAACTATTTTTGATTTTCATATTGAGTCTATTAAAGGAAATTCTATTTCTCTCCCTAATTTCCTAACTTGTGAATTTTTGCAAGGTTTGTTACATGAGTAAATGCCCACTCATATAAAGGCCTTGATCCCCAATGAAGTCAATTATTTCAGCAACTAAGAATGCATCAAAGGATTCTAAAGTTAATAAACTTCATGATGACACTTATGAGCATGCTTTAGATAAAGGGTTAACTCACTCATTGATTCAAAAATATTTGGATCATCTATGCTTCATTGAAAATAATTATGCTCAGCTTCTACCCAATGAGTAGGAAGATTTTATCTAATAAATGACATTTATCCTCACACACATCTTAAAGATTGCTCTTATTATCAACAAATGCTTTATAAGACTAGAACAATGATTATTGAACCCATTGAATAAGGTTATGGTATCACCTCCTCTAGTTATAAAAAATGGGCCTATGCCAAGTTCAAGAGAAAGAAAGTTCTTTATCCTAAAGACTGGTAAGGAGACTTATTCACTACTAAAGAATTAAAAGAATGGTGGAAGGTTAAAAGCTATAATTATTTTGATTATATGGAAGCACAGGAAAAGGCTTTGCTCAATGAAAATTGGCAAAAGAAATTTAGTTGGTGGATTTAGATTCATTTCCCACATGATCCAAAGTAATTCCCTAACTAGTTTAAAACTCAGTTCTTCAAATAAGCCTTACATCCCATAACCTTACCTTATAAGGTATGAACTATTTATGAATAGTTTTGCAAAGCAAATGATGATATCAAAGATATGCTACTTTTATTCACTTTTTGGTATTATGTCCCATGGATCGTTAAATGGGATTATATCATAGTACTAAACCAAGTCAATATTTTTTATATCAATATCAAGCATGTTCCATGGCTCACTTAAAGCATTAATAACCCCTAGTGGGACAAATTTGACTTTTTTCAAGATGGAGTTTATATTGCCAAAGGAGTTATTTGTATAAATAAACCTCGATCAATTCCTCCTAAGCTAGTTTCCTCTCAATCACTAAAACATAGATGCTCAAAGCTTTTATGGAATTTGTATCTAAAGAGAAGCTGCTAGAACTGATGATAACCATATTACAACCACAAGCTTCTTCTTCACTAGCATCTACCTCACAAAGAACCAATGCAAACTGATAAAATCAACCAAAGTTTGCTAAGGGTGATATCATGCAAGATTCCCAAGATCCCTGTAAGCTCTAAAGGACAAATAATTTTCTAGGCTTTTAAGAAAGCTCTAAAGCTCCTTTCATTAAAGTCACTTTTGTAAAGTGACTTTCCTACACACCTGTGACCATTAAAAGGAATCACTTTAGTAAAGTAACTTTAAAGTTACTTTGTTCACAAGCTGGGATGGAATCCCATGTTGGGTTACACCTTATAAACCAGACTAAGAGTCCACCTCTAAAGGTAGGATTTTCCTTTATATCTTCTTCCTCTCATGTCTCTTCTCCTTGTAAAATATCCTAATGTTGTGAGTTTGGAATATCTTATGAATGAAGCTCTTATTTCTATTAGTTTTCTTCATTGTCTTACTTAGTTTTATTAGTTCTTAATTAGTATTCTTAGCTTGTTTTACTTTGTTATGCATAGTTTTTCTTAGTTTTCTTGGTTATGTAGCAAGAAACAAAGCAACAATTTAATTATTTTACAATTAAACCCTTCAATACCTAAAAGAAAGGATAAACATGATCAATGACTCCTTTGTTGGTTAGATTTCAATAGGTTCAAAGTGTCAACTTTATGAGTCTATAAACATGATCAATAACTCCTTTGTTTGTTAGATTTCAATGGGTTTAAAGTGTCAACTTCATGAGTCTTAAGGTTATGATTGGCTTAATGAAACTAGTGTTAATTTCAATGGATTTCATGAGTCCTTGCAATAAAAGGAGAAAAGTTGTACATAAGAAACAAAGTATTGATTTCATTTTTCTAGAATTGAACAATTTAATACTTATAAGAAAGGACAATCACAATCAATGACTCCATTGTTTGAAGGAATTCCATGGATTCAGAGTGCTAAAGTTAGAAGTTTATGATTGGCTTGATGAATTTAATGTTAATTTCATGATCATTTTGTGTGAACAAGTATTTACAAAACTAGCTTATTGCAATTAATATAATGATATAAAAGTTAATTATGAGATTATTTTGTACAAAAAAGTCTTGTAACAAAAAGAAAAGCCTTGTTATCAAAAAATAAAGAGGCAATCTCATTGTTCGAGAATCATACCACTCAATACCCATAAGGAAAGCTAATAAAGATCAATGAATCATTTACTTGATGGAATTTAATGGGTTTTAAGTACCAAAGGTGTGCAAACATGCTTGTTCCAAATAATATAATGTTTTAAGTAAACACAGAATGTTAATTTCATGATCATTTTGTGTAAATAAGTCCTTAAAACAAAAGGAGGAGCCTTGTTAGCTAGAAATAAAGAGATGATTTTATTATTCAGCAATTGAAACACTCAACATTAGAAGAAAAGGTAATTTAGGCCAATCACACACTTTTTTGATGGAATTCAATGGGTGCAAAGTACCAAAGATGTAACAACAAGCTTCTTGCAATGAAAACAATATTTATTATTGACATAAAAGTTAATTACGAGATCATTTTGTGGGAATAAGTCCATACACCAAAAAGAGAATCT
The DNA here is from genome assembly GCA_037832345.1 of Rhizophora mangle. Classification (NCBI taxonomy): domain Eukaryota; kingdom Viridiplantae; phylum Streptophyta; class Magnoliopsida; order Malpighiales; family Rhizophoraceae; genus Rhizophora; species Rhizophora mangle. Next base: position 30,333 of record JBAPLJ010001680.1, on the reverse strand, counting down.
TATTTATCAAAAAATGAAGTGGTAGTCTCATTGTTCAAGAATTAAACCATTCAATACTAGTAAGGAAAGCTAATTGGGATCAATGTCTCATTTACTTAATGAAATTCAATTGGTTTTGAGTACAAAAGGTGTGCAAACATGATTATTCCAATGAATATAATGTTTTGTGTAGACATCATAGTTAATATCACCATTATTTTGTGTAAATGAGTCCATGCAATGAAAGAAGGAGTCTTGTTAGTAAGAAATGAAGAGATAGTCTCATTATTTAGTAATCAAAACACTCAATACATAAAAAAAAAAAAAAAAGGCTAATCAGACCAAGATCATTTTGAAGAGATGGTCACATTATTCATCTATAATGACAACTAATCAAGATCATTTCATATAGATGAGTCCTTGCAATAAAGGAATGAGCCTTGTTAGTTAGCAATGAAGAGATGGTCTCATTATTTGAGAATTGAAATACTAAATACATATAAGAAGGCTAATTAAGACCAATCACACCTTTTTTATTTTTTTTATTTTTTGATGAAATTCAATGGATTAAAAGTATAAGAGATGCATAAATAAGCTTATTGCAATGGATATAATGTTAACAATTGACACAAAAGTTAATTATAAGACCAACAACTTATATGCTTGATGGAATTTAATGGGTTCAAAGTACCTAAGTTTTACAAACATGTTTTTTCCAATGAATATAATGTTTTGTGTAGACTTAAAAGTTAATTTCACCATCATTTTGTGTAACGAAGTCCTTGCAACAAAGGAAGGAGCCTTATTAGTTAGAAATGAAAAGATGGTCTCCTTATTTTGGAAGTGAAACACTCAAAACATATGGGAAAAACTTAATTAAGACATTCAAAGTTATAACCAAAAGGAGATGAATGATTACAAGTGATTGCAAGGAGTCATTAATCTTGATTTGCTTTTTTTATAAGTATTGAATGGTTAAATTCTTGAATAAGGAGATTATCGCTTCTTGAATTCCAATAATATGATTTTGAAATTAACATCTATATCTATGCAAAACATTATATTTGTTGCAACAAGCACATACGTCAAACTTTGGTGTTATGAAAACATTGAATCCATCACATAAAGGAGTTGTTGATCTTGATTAGTTTTTGCTTAAATGTACTGAATGGTCAATTCTTGAATAATGAGAATGTCACTTCATTTCTTGCTAAAACAACTCCTCCTTTTGTTCCAAGCACTTACTTACAAAAAATGATCTTCAAATTAATTTTTGATTCTACACCAATCAATATATTTATTACAACAAGCACATCTATATACCTTTGTTACAATGAATTCATTAAATTTCAACAAACAAAGGAGTCATTAATAATGATTAGCTATCCTTACATGTACTAAATGATTCAATTACTAAATAATGAGATCATCTCTTCATTTCTTGCTTACAAGGTTCTTCCTTGAATTGTAAGGACTCATTCACTCCAAATAATCTTAAAATTAACTTTTGTCTCTACACTAAACATTATGGAGTTTGTTAATTTTCAAAAAGAGGGGGATGCAATGTGAGTATCATGTCAAGTTCCTAAGATGTGAGACATGAAAAGAATGATTTTTTAGCATTTCGGCATTGTAAATAGCTAAAGCCTTTTGTAGTAATATGAGTGTTGTGAGTGAGTTGAATTTAAAGTAGCTACCAATCATTTTTGGAGCAACTAAAGCACTATAAGTCACTCAGTCTACTTTACCATCATTCTTTAGGGTTTGGGAGCATGATTACGCTTGGTGGAGGCCATAACAAACCCAAATGCCCATCACACATAAAGGTACCACTATTCACCTACTTTTATTTCTATGCTTCTCTTTCCATCTACTTTATTGATTTCACTTTCTCTCTTATAAGTATGATATGTCATAAAGGCACGTACATAAGGGTTTTAAAAATTTTAGATATATGGTTTAAATAAATGGATTTTTTTTTTGGAAGTTTTTTATGAGATTTGGACACTTTTTATAGTGATCCTACATACTAGCAAAATAAAAATAGATTTTTTTTATTTGAAAATTGTTAAAAAGGGTTCAAATGCCATTTTTGGTGATCTTTGGCATTGGAAAATAAAAATGAAATTTTTTTTGAAATTTTTTGCATGGATTAAAAGGGATTTAGATACTTTTTATGATGATCCCATGCTCTAGAAAATAAACTAAAAATATTTGAAAGGACTCAAATGCTTTCTAAAATAATCCTAACACATTGAAAAAATAAAATGGAATTTGTGAAAATTTTCTAAAGAGAATTTAGATGCTTTTTATGGTGATTTTATGCACCAAGAAGATGAAAAGGAATTTTTCCAAAATTTTGGAAAAGGGTGTTAATGTAGTTTTTGTTTGTGGGCACATTTTGAGTGCCCAAAATGGCATCAATTATGTTTGTCCTTTTTTTTTCTTGCCTTTTTTTTCCTTTTTTTTCTTTCCTTTCCTTAATTTCTTTCTTTCTTTTTTTTTTTTCACTTTCTTATTTGGGCAAACCCCCTTATCTCTCTCTTGTTTCTTGGTCCAAAACATTTGTCCCCCTCTCTACAATGCCTTCCCCTTTTTTTGGTCATTCTCTCTCTTTCTTTGCTTTAAGACTTCTTAAGCATAAGTCTTAGACATGATTTCTAGTGTGGGAATCAAGATTTATCACTAGAAATTGCAATTTTTGCAAGGTATTTCAAGGTAGACTAATGGTAGAGAGAAAAAGGGGTTACAGCTAGTGGTGAGGTATTGCTAGCCTTGGATCAATGCATGGAGGGCACTAGTGAATAGATTGGCACTTAAAGAGTCAATCCATCTCATGCAACGATGGTGACCAAAGGCAGTATGTGTGAGAGAGAAAGCTAACCATGGCGATGAGACTTCATACATAGAATGATTCTCTTTAATGCTCTAATTAATGTGTGAAAGAGACAAAGTAGATTAGTTCATGATGAGTCAATTGGTGCCAATTTCATACAACAATAGTGATCAATTGTAATGCATGCTCTAATGACTGTCCTTTGGTTTTTCATCAATTCATGCATTTCTCAATCTCTACTCTACACATGGCCTCCACAAATATGTAGATCAGCAATTGGTGGCACTAGTGATAGCACCCATTTCACTTTCCAACAACATCACCAACAACTAAAGATGGCACTAAAGAGCCTTCAACAAAGGTCAAAATGCGCCTTCCCTCTCTTTTTATTTGTTATTTTCTCTTTTTTTTTTTTTGGTTTTGATTATTGTCTATTTATAAGGAAAATAAAAAGAGAAAAACGATATGTGCCAATCTATGGTTGTTCTTATGCAAGGGGTCCTATGGGCTTTTCCTGGCTAATTTTTCTCAATGGATAATAGCAATAATGCTCAAGCTAAGTCTCTCATTAGCCAATTTTTAGGTGTGTGGCAAGATTTGTGTTTGTTTAAGCTTTTAGCATTCTTGATATGCTGGTGTTGCTTTGTTTATGGGTGTGTTTATACTCTGGTTTGTTGCTTCTAGTTGTTTGGTGCTAAATAAATCATGTTTTAAGGGTTACCAAAGATAACATTGGTGATGTTGGCTCTTTATTATTTTATAGTCTCTCTTTTATAGCCTTAAATGCTTTCTTTGTGATTATTGTCTCTTGATATTACTCTCTACCTCTTAATGTCTCTCTCTTGACATAAATGCACTTTTTCTCTCTCTTGTGGAGCTACCTTACTTTATGGTTGGTGATTTTTATGATTAGTGCTTCATCAGTTCTCTCTTTTTAACATTAATGTTCCCTTTAACCCTCCTTTTTATAGACAAGGGTCCTTGATATTGATTGTTGATCTTTGTTAATTTCATTTTGAATGATTTAGATTGATTATCCTTTTTCTACATGTGTCTTGATTGATTCTCCTTTTATTTCAAGGAGTTACCCTTGGATCAAGTCTTTAGGCCCTGAAGGGAGAACCAAAAGCCTCTTGGCAAACTAATATTGTTGCACTTTTATGCTATGTATTGGACTTTGTAAATTAATTTGTAGCAATTAAATTATTTTTGCTTTCCCTATTTTTCACATCCAAATACACAAATTGTGATAAAATTGTAGCCATATTCTACAAGCAAACAAATCCAAACACAAAAGTGAGCAAGTGTGAGGCCCTTTTTTGATTAAGGTGAAAAAAATAGGGATACAATTGTTACCCCTCTTTGTGAGTTGCTTTGGCACAGAGGAATAAATAAAGACCTTTTTAGATCCCTATTTTATCCACCTTTTAAGTGCTCATGTGACAATGCCTCTACTTTAGGAAAGCCCATTTGAGAATGCATTCAAAGATGTATGAGTAATCCCATGACGTATGCCAGTTTAGCTTAAGGTAGCCAATTGTTGTTTATATTTTGGGGGGTGACCATGTTAATGATAATCATGTAAAAGCCCTATCAAATGTCTTATGACATTGCTAGAAATTGCATTGTTCTCCACTAGGGGTTTTTCTTGTTAGTAGTTCAAACTTTATGGAACTAATTGATGCTTAATTTACAACTTCACTAGGAGTTAATTTGCAAAGACTATGATTATCATGATATGTGAGGATTTCAAGGCATGCTTCTGCTAGCATGAATGGAGTTTCTAACCATTATTCTATGTATAATTTCCAAAAAATACATCGATATGTCATTTGAGCTTGTTCAAAATGGTTACATCACCCTATCACTCGAGTCACAAATGCAAAAAATGTATTCTTAAGCTTATGTAGAATTGCTCTCAACTACCATTTACAATTAAAATTTCATAAGTAAGATAACATGCAGTACAAACTTGCTCAAGATGGGCTCTTCACCCTATTTTTGGGTTCCAAATGCACAATGCATTCTCAAACTCATGAAGAATTGCTCCTTACTACCATTTACAGTTGAAACTTCAGAAGTAAATTGAGATATTGTTTGAACTTGCTCAAGATGGCTACATTATCTTATCGCTCACATTGCAAATGCAAAACACATTCTTAAGATTGTTTAGAATTGTTATTTTAATCTGGTCTCATTGGTTGTAGTTGTTCACACACATATTTGCACCTACACAATATTGCCAAGGGTTTGCTTTCCTCTATGCTCATTTGTTTGTGTTCTTCCCCAAATGTTCTTGTAGAGATAAATCTTTTCTAGTTCTAAGTTACCATAGTCAATGTTATATTCTTGCTCTAGGGCTTCACACTCCCTATCACAACTTTAGATTTTACTTTTCCTTTTCCTTTTTTTTTTATTCTACTTGGTCCATATTCTTGCTCTATTTTTTTTTCTTTTTATCTTACTTGCTTTTAGAAGGATCACCTTGCTCTAAAGAGATTCAATTATTCCCTTTACAACATTGTTGGAACTAAGCATCTAGACCTAAAATTCTTGTTAAATCTCAAGGGTCCTTTCTTGTTTGAACATGCTCAACTCATGAACCTATTTATTCCATGCTTGTCATCCTATAAGGAGTCTTAAGTCATCAATCCATTCAGCTTGTTGATGCCACTTAAGGGCTTTGGATATAACGTTAGGAAGAACTCTTTGAATCCTTAAGAGTCTCAATCAAAAGAAATGCAATGTATGCTATGTTTACTTGAAATGTGCATTGGCACATGTCAACTAAATAAATATGATTATATCAATTGCATTTGTGTTAAGGTTCAAAAGAAAGTTGTCATTCATGGGACAACTAGTTTATAAATACTAATCTTCTAGGGTTTGAATAAAGAAAGTGACACATTTGGACATAAAGTGGCAAAATGATTATGAGACTAATGTTGTAGAAGGAATTAATAGAGAAAGATAGTAGAGCCAACAACTTGGCATGAACCTAGTCCAAATGCTCCTTGTGCGTAAACCCTAATTCTCAAATTATGTCTTACATCCCTTTTAATCTCATTCATTATGCTTCTATCCCTAGCTAGCAGCTAATGATCAACTATTTTCAATCTTGGAAAATGCTTAGGCAAAATATTTTCTAACCACATCTTAATTAACAAGATTTGGCATGTTATTACCATCCATACTTGCAAAATCAATGCCCTACCTATGAATGCCTTCTTTACAATATATAAGATTTATAATTTGGCACCCACTTACCCCTAAGATTTAATGATAACCATTTTAGGACTAAGTCTCCTTTGAAGTACCAAGGGCCTATTTTCTTTTGATGTGCTTAGCTTATTTGACCTAATTATAATTGTTCATGGAAGATTGTACTCAGCTTCTTTTCCTTATTGAGATTCAATTACTTATACTTGATTATGACCCATTCTACCTCTTTTAACTCTACTTCAATCAAAATCTTAAGGAAGGAATTTTAACTTTGACTGGCAAAATTGCCCCAGATCCATAAATTAATGCATATGGGTTGGTCCTTGTGAAAGTATGTTTTATGGTACCATACACATGCAATGTAAAAGACATTATCCCTTACCAATCTTTGTTTGTAATTTTCATTCTCTTAATAATTCACTTGAGATTTTTATTTGTAGCTTTAACTACCTTATTCATTTTTGGCTGATATGGGATAGAGTTATGGTGCTTAATTTTGAATTGGTCACAAAACAGTGTCTCAGACAAGTTCCTCTTATGCACATAAAAGCAAATGATAAGATAACAGTATAAATGATAAGATTAGGGACATAATTCCAATTAACATAAACATATATCATTGGGTAACATATGACAAAATTTAGTTATTTTATTACATAATTATCCCTAAATATCATAAGCACTAATAAGCAAGGAGGCTACATTATTTTGTAAAGGATTTAAGTGATTAAAGACCAAACTTGCTAGTTTCCCATAGGGGCACTAAGATTAAATGGCTAGATTAGTGGAGCCTAAGGCAATGCTTCCTCCTTTTCTCTAAAAATCATAAAGATTGTCAATATGTTGAGTTTTATAGTGACTTTAGCTAATTTTTTTAATCATCATGGGCTTGATTAATGAATCTTACACTCTTAAAGTGGTGAGCTAGGGGAAGCACAAACTCAATTACTTCCTTTTTTTCGTATTCTTGGGTGACATGGCCTTGGCTAGGTTTGTATTTAATCCTAAAATAGTCTTGTTGCCCATAGGTTGTATAAGAGTGGTGATACTTTGAAGATGTTTCCCAATTCCTTTGCTTTAGTGATGTCCATTTTTCATCATTATGTTAACTGCATTTAGCAATGCTTCAAATGGTTGGAGTAGCATCTTAAGGAATAAATCCCTTGACTAGGGAATTGCATTTGCAATTTTGAAAGTCCAAAAAGCACATTCCAATGCTTCTTCATTTGTCTTGACATAAGACATTCGAGGATTATTCATTATCTATAAAGACATGAAACATGTTACAACCATGATAGATGACCAAAATGTGCAATACCTTTGTGTGGTTAAGCCCCTTAATTTGGTTCTCTTCATCTAAAAATGAGATGTAATTGCTTGCATGATATTATTAACAATGTACATGAAGCTACCTACAAAAATATTAGGTGAAACATATGCCTAGTTGAGATTATGTAGTAACGACTTCTGATAAGACTCAAAGTTCGTTAGTAGAGAGAGGATTGAGATTTTGGCTAAGGTTCAATTAAGATTTTGCTTGGTATTTAAGGAATAACCCATCATCTTTATCAACAATGGCTTTATTGGGTTCAAGGTTGTGTTTAGTAGATTACTTTACTCTTTCAACATTTTAAAGGTGGATTTCTTCAACATCATCTAAGATCACAATGGCTTTCTCTTTCTTTGCTTAAGCTTCTTAAGATATTGCAAAGTGTAATGTCTCCCACTTCAAGTGATTCCCTTGGCTCTCGTGATGTCAAATGTTGTTGTAATTATTGATTTAGATGTTAATACTCAACTACAGGAGTCTAACTAACAGGTGTAGTCCCAATGGATTGTCTTACCATTTTGATAAGAGTAATAAATTGTTGGAAGAGGGGTGGGGTTTGAGTGGCCAAATGAAATATTTTTGGTCATGTTAGGTTTCTTTAATGTCAAAAAGGTGGGCACCTTTGGGCTTCTGCCATAACCTTTACCATGTTAATTTCAAGGGAACTAGATTTAACCATAAGCAATCATAATCCAAGCACTCCTCAATTTAATTCACTCCTTTATGCTTATAGAGGGGATTAGTACTAACATTAAGCTTCCTTTCAACTTTTGAAGAGTCAATCCAACCTTGACCCCTAAACTCTTAGACTTTACATCTAAAGGTCCAAAAATTTTTAGTAGAATTTCCAATTTGCATACCATGGTATGCGCACTTGGCATTGGCATCATACCAGTTAAGATAGGGTGGTTTCAACTATTCATTGCCTATAATAGTAACTAATTCATTTTGAATGAGTCAGGGCAACAACTTTAAATATGGCAATGATATAAGGTCAATTTTCCTTCTTTCTTACCTTCTAGGGTCAACTTAATTATCAAAGGTGCTAGTGCACAAAAATTTAGTTAAAAAGGTTGTAGTAGAGGATTTTGATATGAAAATGAGGTTACCACATTATGAGGATGATAAGATTGTTAAGGGTTAAATTGATGCCTTAGGTTGTCAAATGACTACAAACAAGGTATGGTCACTCAGACCACACCTTCTTTCTTTTTGGTCTTGCTAGTTTTCTTAGGTATTGTAGATTCAGCAATAGTATCAACAATTTTACCCTTTTTGATTCCCTTGTCAATTCTTTATCCTATAATCACTAGATTGACAAAGCTTCCTGATGCACTTCCCACCATTCAATCATAGTAAGGGGCTTTTGAAGTACAAAGGAAAGTGGGGACCAATTCCTTTTCTAGTAGCTATAGTTAGACCTCAACAACCATGTTGTGCCCTCATTGTGCATACTACTTAAAATTCTCTTCAGAATTTTTTTTCCATGCGTTGAAGATCCATCCATGTAGGTTCCATCTCAGAGACATACTTCCACCTAGCCTTAATGAAAAATTCTAGCACTTTCCAAGTTCTAACATTTTTTGGTCTCAATTAATGTACCAATGGGAGGTTGGGAGGTCACACATTTTAAGCAATCTTGAAAGAAATGCCTTAGGAGTTATTTGTTACTAGTGTCTACTACCATTTTTCAAATGTACTAGTCAAGTGGTTTGCAAGCAACCCTATGCCATCATACTTTTCAAACTCTAAAACCTTAAATTTTGGTAGAAGGATAGCATCTTCAACTAAACAAAGATCTAATGCACTTATGATAGCATAAACATAATTCCCTTTGATGGCTCCAACCTCTTCCTATAAGTGATCAATCTTCTATTTCATAAAATGCTTAACACTTCCTACCACTTCATCCTTCAATTCAAGAATAGATTTAAATTTGCTGGGAGTGGCATTAATAGGGTGATGTGCTGGAGTGACATTAAGTGCATACATTGTGGCATTACAAGATTATGTAGTTGTTTTTTGTCCTAAAAAGGGATGCATTGCTAATTAAGAAAAGATAAAGAGTGTTAAAGAAGTTTTTGACATTGGGGTTGTTTGAATTGTACCATCAACCAAGGTAAGAGAACTTTCTTAAGGAACTATGTCACCTACAATCATCTTTCCTTTAATGAATGTATGGGTTATCTGCTACATTTACTCCTTTAATTCCTCGATTAAGGTTTGAATCATGTCCATACGGCCAACTAGTTCTTTGACTTTGTCTTTCATTCTCCTCGCATGAGATTGAGCTAGGATTGTATGTTTTGCCAACTATAAGCTCTTAACAATTTATTATATTTCACCTTTGATTTGGGTGCACAAAATAAGGTATGCCAAATAAATGCCATAAAATGTTATGAGTAATATAACAAAGGAAAACACAGGAAATATGTTAGCATAAGGATTACAAAATTAAAGCACAAATTGTAAAGTATTGCAATAAAGATTGAAAATGGAACAAAACAATGCATAATGTAATGATCAAAGTAGGGATACCTTAGGCTTCCTATCCTCTAAGGGATGGATCTAATAAGTGAATGACTCTACTAGTATCACAAAGGGACCTATGGTTTAATGGATCTAAATTAAGCCAAAGTTTCCTAATGTGTTCCCTCTCTCACCATTAGAGGCTCAAGTTGGAAAAATACTAGTCTAAAAGAGAGATTTCAAGATTGTCTTACATGGAATTCATAGGCTACATAAAGGACTCATACTTTCTCTCGTCTAGGCTACATAGGGTATATAGGTCATGTTCCAAGGCCTTTGTAAGTGTGTGCAATCAAAGTTATTTTGCAAATGACAATCATAAATATTAAAATGAGAGACAAATAAATAAAATATTAAGTAGAAAAGGAATGAAAACATAAAAATAAAAACAAGTTAAAGCAACCTTTCTCTTAGGAAAATCCCCAATGGAGTCACCATGCTATCATGATGAGTTCTTGGGTGGGAGCTTAATGGACATAGAAAAGAGTGTGACATTCAAACTTTCAAGAATCAAAAATGCTTAAGGCATTTTGTAGTAATGTGAGTGAAGTGATTAGTTGAACTTGGACTTACCACCAATCATTTTAGGTGTAACTGGACTACCATAAGTGACTCAGTCTACTTTACCAAGATTCTTCAAGGTTTAAGAGCATAATTATGCCTAATGGAGTCTATAGCCAACCCAAACACTTGTTGCATGTGGCAGTATTGTTGTTCACCTACTTTTACTTCTATGCTTCTCTTACCAAATAATTTATTCATTTCTCTCTCCCTTATAAGTGTGATTTATCATAAAGTTACACACACCATGCTTTTAAGGAATTTGGACAAGTAGTAAAAAGGGATGATTTTTTTCCATGGAAGTTTCTAAAGAGATTTGAATGCTTTTTTTACAATAATCTTATGCAATGTAGAAATAAAAATGGAATTTTTTTTGAAAATTGCTAGAAAGGTTTCAATGTTTTTTTTTTTTCATGATCATTTACACTGAAAAATAAAAATAGAATTTTTCTTGAAAATTTTTAAAAGGATTAAAAGGGATTCAAATTATCTTTTTACAATATTTTGTACATCAAAAAATAAAATGAAATTTTTTGAAAATATTTGAAAGGACTTGATGTTTTTGACGATAATCCTTTGCATCAAAAAAATAAAATGGAATTTTGAAAATTGTTTAAAGAGAATTTAGTTGCTTTTTACGGTGATCTTGCATATCAAAAAGATGGAAAAACAATTCAAAATTTTGAAACGAGGTGTTAACGTCATTTTGTGTTTATGGGCTCACTCAAGGTATCCAAAATGGCACCAGTTCTAGGAACTTTGTGTCTTTTTTTTTTTTTTTTCCTTTCTTTTCTTTTTTTTTTTTTTTTCTTTTTTTTTTCTTTTCCTCATTTCCTTTTTTTCTTTTTTCTATTTTTTTCTTCCTTTTCTTTCTTTTCCAAACAAACCTCCTATTTCTCTCTTTCTTATTTTTCTTGGTCCATAATGTTTGTCCCTCTCCCTACACTACCCACTTTTTCTAGTCATTCTCCTTAAGCACAAGTCTCAAGCATGATTTTTGGTGTGGGAGCCAAGATTTGCCTTGAGAAATCATGATTTTTTTTTTTTTTTGGGTATTTTGGAGTAGACTAATGGTAGAGAGAGAAAGGGGTTGCAGTTGGTGATGAGGTGACATCGGCCTCAAAATGGCACATGGAGGGAACTGGTGGATAGTTTGGCACCTAAGGAGTTGACCAATGTCAATCTCATGGGTGACAGTGACCAAAGGTAATACATGTGAAAGCCAGAGCTAGCGGTAGTCGTGAGAGTCCATAAGAAGAATGATGCCTTTTTGATGTGCTCTAATTAGTGCGTCGATCACATAATCAAGTAGATCGGTACCGAGGGAGTCAATTAGTGCTAGTATTGTGCGGCAACGATGAACGACTATGGCGCATGCACTGGTGGCTGGCTTCTGGTTTTCCATCAATATGTGCATTTCCTAGCCTCTTCTCAATGCATGGCCTCCAATAACACATAGATTAGCAACTTGTGGCTGACAGCAGCACCAACAAGCCTCCAACAAAGGTCAAAAACACTCCTTGTCTCTATATTTTTATTTCTTGTTTTCTCTATGTTTTGGTTTTTTTTTTTCCGGTATTGATCAGCTTGCAAGGGAAAAAAAAAAAAAAAGAGGAAAAAAACATTAAATGTGTTAACCTATGGATGTTTCTATCCAAGGAGCTTCTATGGGCTTGATCTAGCTGATTTTTCGTAGTGGACAAAGGCATTAATGCTCAGGATAAGTCTCTCTTTGGCCAATTATTGGGTGTATGGCTATATTTGTGTTTGTTTGCGCTTTTGGAGTTCTTGATGTGCTATTGTTGCTTTGTTTTATTTATGTTTATACTCTATTTTAGTGCTTATAGTTGTTTTGTGCCAAATAAATCATGTAAATTGTGTTTAAGGGTCACCAATGATAACATCAATGGGTGAAAAATGCTTATGATTGGATATTTGGCCATTAATGCTTGAACTTAATTTTATTGCTTGACATGATCACAGTTTTATGCTCAACCCAGTTCATTTATATGAGTGATTAGGTCTTTAGATTTATTGCTCAACTTTCCTTTACTACAATAAGCTACTAGCTCAGTAAGAGAACATTCACCATATTGCCTCTTGGAAGTTTAAATTTGAGCCAGATTAATCCATTCTTCATTTAGCTTTCCTTTATTATGATAAACTACTAGCTTGCTAAGATAGCATTCACCAAATCACCTCCTGGAAGCCTAAATTTAAGCCATATTAGTTTGTCTATTGCTTTGATCGAGAGTGTTAAATGCAACGCTAAGAAAAATGGAAGAAAACATCCATAGGAGCTCATAATCCAACCATTCATGACATATGAGAATAGCTTATTTTCTTGGGTAGACATATGGACATTAAAAGAGTGATGATATGACAAAGCAACAAAAATCCTCTTGGAGCAAAAAGAAAAAGCAAGTTGTTTTCTCATGTCATCTCTTTCTTTCATACCTGTAGGTGGTGTTGTGTGTTGGTGTTGCCACCCCTTTATTCTTTTTGTAGTCTCTCTTTTATGGCCTTGAATTCTTTTTTTGTGATTGTTCACTCCCATTGTTACTCTCTACCTCTTAATGTCTCTCACTTTACATAAATGCACTTTTTCCCTCTCTTATGGAGTTGCCATCCTCTTATGGTTGGTGGCCTTTGTGGTTGGTGCTTCATTGGTGCTCTCTTCTTGACAGTAATGCCCCTCCTTAAATGCAAAAGTAACCTCCTTTTTTATAGAGGAGAGGTAATTGATCTTGACTATTAATCTTTATAGCTTTTCATTAAATTGTTGAGATTGATTATCTTTTTATTGAATGACTGAGATCGGTTCTCCTTTTGTTGAATAGTTAAGATTAATTCTTTTTTTGTTGGATGACTAAGATTGATCCTCCTTTCTTCTACACATCTCTTTTAATGTTTTATGGGTTGTAGATTTGCAGGATTTGCTCTTGGATTGGTGTTTTGGGCTTTGAAGAGGGGACCTGAAGCCTCTTGATGGGCTAAGATTGCTACACTTGTATAGTGTGTATTGGATTTTGTAAATTAATTTGCAACAATTGAATTATTTTAACTTTAACCTTTTCATTTTTTTTGTTCACATCCAAATATAGAAATTGCAATTCAATTACAATCATATTTTCCAAACATAGGAGTGAGCGAGAGTTAGACCCTTTTTTTAATCAAGGTAGACAAAGTAGGAATACAACAATGTGTAAACAAGATAGAAATTATATACAAGACAAAGAAAAAATTAAGAGAGTCTAGTCATCTCTTACACTATCAAAGTTATGTCAATTGAACCAAAAATTAAGAGCCATCTATCTCTGAGAGTATAATGGGCTTCTCCTCCTCCTCTAAAGCTCATCCGCCTTATTTAGGTACACTAACCCAAAAAATAACAAGCGAGATTATGTGAAGAGTTTTTGTTTACCTCTTAATAATAATATTTTTTTTCCTCCATCATTCCCCTACATCACCATAAACTACAAAAGAATAATGTCATAGAAAAAAAATATATTACTTTAAAAGCTCTCCTTCCCACTATGCTTTTGAATTAAAACATAGCGTTTGCTCCTACAAGAGAACCCAACTACTTTAATCCCTTTAGATTGATTTCCCTAGTTGGAAATATCAAACATTTGAGGGCAATAGATGTTAGGAATTGCAGAAATATTTGTCATTTAAATATCCAACAAAAATGGAGATTTGAGATTTTAATTCCTAATAACAAATTAATTTCTTACTAAATATAATATAATCTAGCATAAAAGATAGAATTCTGAACACCAAGCATTTGGCTTTTAACAATGATCTACGTAGACAAAGAGAAAATGATTCTCATAACCTAAAAGTTTTTTAAGGAGAAATAGAGAATGAAGGTCAACAATTCTAATGTATTAAGCATGCAATATCTAACTCTCTAAATGCGTATTTATAGGGATTTTGAGTATAAAACTCTATTAAATAGACTTGTGTCAATTTTCAATAAATTGTGCTTTAATTCAATATTTTCAAATATTATATATTTAGCCTCATAAGTTTCTTAATTAGGCTAACTTAATCTTTATTTTATATTTTCTTAATTGTCCTTATTTGTGTAACTTATTAGGATCTTAAGATGTTAGCAATAAGTATAAATTATAATTCTAAATGACTAGATAAATTAATTTTTTTAATTTATTATCAATTCTTTAATAAATAATTTTATATTTATACATCAATATTAATTTCTAACCATATATCATGATAACCAAAATATTAGAATTGTCAATATGGTTTAACTAATCCTTCTAATGCATACTCATTTTGTGTAATTCAATCATTTCATTATACTAATATTCCAATTAGATATAGAATATGGAATTAATGTGTACTCTATATTATCCAATTATGTTAGTTTCCAAACATTTATTAAGTTGTCAATTTCATGAATGATATCATAATTCTTTATGAATCATCATTTCAACTTATGCAAGGGATTTTTTTAATCAGTACTTATTGGTAACAAATGAAACATTCTCAAATAATTAATTCATAATGAAAAATTTTTTATTAATCACTTAACTATTTTCATATAATTCATAATATGTCCAACGTTTATACCCATAAACGATCTTTAATTAGGATAATTTAGATGCAAGATCAAAACATGTTAATCTTTATATGAGATACTTGGGTGATTTCCAAATCTAAAGGTCAGGTACACAAATATCAAATAAGAAATTGTTTAGGCATTATTTAAGAATTCTCATAATGAATCAATTTAATAGACTTATTCAACTAACAAGTATTCACATATTTGTTCAAATATCTTCATCTAGAGATTAACTATTTTTTTCACACACACATATATATAACTTGTGTTAATCTCATATTTTCATCAATATCATATCTTGATAATGCATCAATCAAAAATATTTAAAAATAATATTTTAATATATTAAATATTTCAAAATTATAATTTTATTATAATTATTTTTATAAAATATATTTATTTTATTAATTTTATTTTTAGAATAGATGATAATTATATTCTAATATAAATAATAATAAAAATAAAAAAATTTCTTAAACCACGTAATTATATGTATTAAATATTAAAAATATATTTATTATAGTAACCAACATAATTATATGTATTAAATATTAAAAATATATTTATTATAATAATCAACATAATGATTATTAGGCTAACAATAAAAACATCAAGATCCTACAAATAATTAGCTCAAATGACAGATTGGATAAGACATTTATCATTACTTGAATCACTTACCTTGATATCTTCAGCTAGTCGACTAATTTTAATGTTTCAGATATTGCAGAACTATGTCCATTTTAGGACTCATTTTTGAAGAAACCCACGGTTTGTTCTCAGACTGACAAAACTAATGTAATCACAACAAAAAGGACACCAATTATTGATTGTGATGCCAATGGGAAGAATTAATAATCAAGTAAACATTGAAGGAAGGAGTGCAACAGCACGGAAACAACGAATATGAGTAATTGACGGCAAGGAAGAAATAAAAAGAAGTTGAAATACAAAATGAAATAATCGAGCATCCAAATACAAGTGGAAACACAAAGACCCACCAGAGGAACTCATTAAACTGGCATGCATGAAAATACTAAATGCTGGTTTACAAAATTTCAGGATCGATATTTTCCTATTGCTTTTTGTGGGGTAGGGTGATCAGGAATCACATGCTGATTTCTGTGGGCCAACAACAACAACTTAGTTCTTTCTAGCATATATTATTACAGTCTAATTTCTGTAAATCCTTTTGAGGTTTGAATGTAAGAATTTATTGGCTAGCAAAATGGTATCGGTAAAGCACCAAAAAATAATAAAAAGAAAAGAAAACAGGAAAAAAGGGAAGAAGGCAGGGAAGTAGTGACAAAGATTGTGGTAACTACAACATATCAAGTACATGCATTCGGCAGTTACACGGAAATAATTGCAACATATGTCTAAGATGGCAGTTCACAAAAAAGTTCATCTGTCTTTTGCCTTCCTTTAATTGAAATGGCTTTAGAGGTCAAACATGTAAAGTTACACATGTTTAAAGAATGATTAGCCCAGTTTTTTCTGCCAAAAAAAAATAATAATAAGTAAATAAATAAATGAAAATAAAGATTCCAAACCCCCCCCCTCCCCCCTCTCTTATAATCATATGCTATATTAAATAAATAAAGGAAACAATACATCCAAAAAGGTGCTGCCCCAACAGTTTGGCATGGAATGCTCACCAAAAAATGAAACAACTGGTAAAATTCTCAGAAAACTCTTATTGCCTCATGCCAACCAACTTAACTTATCATCACACTACTACATGGAAAAATTCTCAGAAATGTCTAAAACTGGTGAATATGAGGCCAAATGCAAACTCTGAAACCACCATGCTTAATCTGTCAGACCTATCAAGTACTTGTAACAAAGATTTGATAGTCTAGAAAATAAATTAAAGAGCAAATTAGTCATATGAGGCATCAATACTAAGAAATTGTTTTTTCATATGAAATCTCTGTTTTAAGTGAATCTCTATTGCTATAGTGGATAAGAACCCAATTTTGCATGCAGTCGGCCTTATAGCTGTTAAAAAAAGACATAAAAACTGATTATAAATGCATGCAAAGAAAATAAATAAACAAAAAGATATGAAATCTGAAGTGTATAAATATATTTTTCTTAAAGATAATTTTGTCCCCTATACAACAGGTCACAGCAGGTTACAAAATTGATTTCCTCACAGTACAACATATTTTTTTCACTATTGTATACCTCATAATTGAAATAATGGAAATAATTTTGTAAGTAAAGTAGAAAATATAAAAAAATGTAATTGAAATAATGGAAAAAAATTCAATTTTTAATGTAAGAACTAAACATGTGGAGATACATCATTTTATCCGAGAAAAAATAATAGAAGAAGAAATTGAATTGAGACAAATTAAGATAGAAAATTAAACTGTAAATTTATTCATAAAAGGCTTGAATAATAATAAATTTTAAAGTTTCTGCCAATAACTCAAGATGGGAAAAAATGGAAGTTAGTATTGAGGGGGAGTGGCCAAAATTTATGGGTAATTTTATAACTAATTTTAATTATCAAAAATAATATGTATTATTTTTATAAATTTTTATTATTTTTAGGAGTTATTATTATCTTTTAAAAATTTTTATTATTTTTTATAAATTTATTTAAATTTTAAATATTTTATAATAAATTATTAATATAAAAGTGAAGAATAGTTAAAGTGTTATATTTATAAAAAATTATAATCACGTAAATAAAATATCCAATCATATAGCCTTACTTTTTGTGCTTCCTTATCAATTCATTGTTAAACATTCTGCACTGGAGAAGCGAGATCAGAACAAACAGAAATTGTATACAAGACACGTAGAGATTCAAGTTTTGAGGCCATTTTCGGCGGCAAATCTATGGGGTATATTACCTGTTTGTTTGGAGAAAGACTGCATAAGACAACGACGATGACGGCCTTAACCCTAATTTAATTGGGATTAAGCGTCAAACTTAATTGGGATTGAGCATCATACTACAGCATGCAAAAATGTCGAGGAATTCTACGGCCAGAAAACATGGTTCCAGATACAACATTTGAAACTTCCCGTTTTCACTCCATTTCATGAAATGTAGCAAAAGCAAAGCTAAAAGAAAATTCAGAGTCAATAAAGCTAAATAAAGAACACATGAATGTCATGAAGCATCAATGATAAGATTCTTTTTATGGTTATGAAAATCAAATGTAAAAAGAATCACAATTACTATAATGGATATGAACACACTTTTCCAGATGCTTCGACTTGAAGAAGCTCCAGTAATGTCATCTGCCTGTTCTTCCAATTACTCCATCTATCACAAGAACAAAAAGAAACGACACTAAATTGTGTTAGAACATAAACAAAACAATCACAAACTGATATTGACCTTTGACTTGAATCTAATGCACTCTTCAGTCTCCAACCCAAAATGAAAGTGAATGAAAGTGAAAGTTAAAACTCTAAAGCCATCGATCGTCTGTTTTGGTCTGCACTTTTAAGTTTCCCAAACAATTTCTGCAAATTATCACAAGGAAGATCATGCTCTTTTCTTTTTTTTTTTTTTTCTTTTCAACCCTTGTTGCTAATCTCTCTGTTTACAAACTGAGTTTATTGCTTGGCTTGTTGAATGTGCAAACTTTTGGGTATGAAGCAGTGGATGTTAAGCAGGTCTCAAGACTTGTGGTTTCAAAGCATGATATTTTGTTCCTTTTAAAAAAAGAAAAAAAAAAAAAACAATTAGTAGTAGATCTATAAAATTATTAAGGAATCACTGTCTTGCTTGGGATTGGAGAACCATTGGAATATATGAAAGCACAATGGAGTAAATGTTTTGGTGCCCAAATTAGTCATTGGCAATGCAAGATTTTCTTCTCTCCTTTAATTTCTTTATCTCTTTATTTTGTTTGGTTAGGCAAGCGAAGAGAATGGGTGCTAATTGCAACTGAGACTGGAAATGTATTTGTTTTATATTTTTTTAGTCATCTTATCTTCGTTTTGTATGTGTTTAGTTTTAAATTGATGAGTTTGCATTTGTGCTGGAAATGTATTGGAATACCAACTTTGTTGTTGGAAAAACAGAAGATGGCTGGTGAAAAATCCTATCAATTGATATTCTCAACTAAGCAGATACATGCAACTACAGTTGCTTCACCTTCTTCTTCAAGGCAGCAAGGTGTAAAGATCAGCGGTTGCACAGAAGGAGCAAATGCAGCAGCAAGATCTGCTAGAGAGCAAGGAACTGCCGGAACATGAATGCTGGAGCTACTGCACCAGCAAGGAGTGAAGGTCAAGTCTTGGGAAATTTCTGTTATGTGCGATGAAATGTAGTCATGTAATGCTGTGTACATGTATCAAGCTACTATATGTTTTGCCACAAATACAGCTTAATCTCGAAGTGCATTAATCTATAGTCTAAATGGCTCACAAAAGCTTGATGTTATACTGCTGTAGTGATGTTTGCAGTTAATCTATATTGAGTTGGAAATAGCGTTGAACTGATGTAGTCATGTTTGAAGCTAATCAATACTCTGAAATGGTCCCTTTCATAAGTGTGTGTATATTATGTAGTTAGCATGAGAATTAGGACTACCCATGGAACCGGATTCTGTGCTTGTTATTTTTGTTGGCTTGGAATTTTATTTTTTTTTTATAATTATCATAAGAAAATGTAACTGGTAATAGTTAATAGACTAGTTATCAAATATTTTCTGAGTTTTTCTCCGAAAAGTAAATGGATAACGTAATTAAAAAAAACAACAAAAGAGTAGTTATATAAACCAATAGAGATTCCTTAACGAATGAGATGGCTCTTTCGGCCTCTAGCTCTTGGTTATTATACACTCCAACTGGATGGAGAGAAAGACAACAACAGTATAAAATCACAACAAATGGCCCAAGCATCCATTTCTTATTTCCGTTGACTCCCGAAATGGCATTTCTTTTTCTTTGTCCAGAACATGTTCCACAATGTTGTTATTCATTTCTTCATGTAGTCGTGCAAGGAGAACTTGCCTTTAGGTATAATTTTTAATTTATTATTTAAATTTTTATCAATTTAAATTTATAAAAAAATTTTATATTTTAATAATATTTATTTTTATTTTTATTTATAAATATATATCAAATTGACATAATTATATAAATTTTATATTTTTTTATATTTTTATTATTATTTATTATTTTAAAAAATTATAATTTAAAATTTATT
Organism: Rhizophora mangle; assembly: GCA_037832345.1. Taxonomy (NCBI): domain Eukaryota; kingdom Viridiplantae; phylum Streptophyta; class Magnoliopsida; order Malpighiales; family Rhizophoraceae; genus Rhizophora; species Rhizophora mangle. The sequence continues at coordinate 10,106 of JBAPLJ010001680.1, read as the reverse complement.
TTTTTAATAAACTGGTATTAAATCCTAAAATTGACAAAGGCATGTCAAATTGCCAGAGCTTCTATTGGTTAGAAGATACCACCACAAATGACACATATGAGGCCCAAAAACATCAGTTCATAATTAAGTGGCCCAAAAAATGTGCTACTTTAAAGCCCAAAATACGGCCCATTATCAAAAGTAAAGGTTTAGTTTAGGGATGAATTGGATAAAGAGTTTGTAGTCATTTAAGGCTTTTAAGCCCATAAGAAAGTACAGTTAACAGTTCCTTAGGCCCTTTTTTTTAAAAAAACAATTTTTCCTTTTTTTATTCAAAATCTTTATAAGATTTTATTTTTTCCGGAAATTGACCGTAATATCCTTGGGAGAAGTGGAGCAATATATTCAACCACATCAAATTAACTCGTATTCTACTTTTATTCACGAAATAAGGAGTGGATACAGTTAAAAATACAAGAATAAAAAATTTATTAAAACATAATCAAATTGTGTGATTCCCATATCAAATTACACATCAATTTTATTTTGTCAAATGGTTTTTTTTTTTTTTTCTAAATTAATAGAAACTCATTGAATGGATTTGGCTTCATAGGTCTGCTGCATATGCTTTCGGTAGAAGAATGCATCCAAACGGCATTGGTGGCTGTCGTGCTAGGTCTACAATTGAGTACAGGTGGGCAATTATTACAGATTCCACGAGTCCAAGTTCAACCCAATTGTATTTTAGTGGGCCACGTACTTTGGAATATGGCCCACTTAGAGCTCACTTTTGTCTATGCGTCACCGTGCACTTGAATATTCCCAATTTTCTTTTCACCCACCTTCACAGAGCCAACAGAGTCGGCCAACACCATTTTGGTGTTCTTTTTCACAATTATGTATTATTATGTCTTTAAATCTTGAGTTAGGGACCCACCTTCCATCTCCTCTGCTTTTTGTATATTTTAATAAAAAAAAAGAAAATTACCCTCGTTTCTTATATTACATTTGGATTATGTGGGAGGGAAACAGCTATCCGCTTTACTAGCAGCAATTTTCAAACCCTTTCTTCAGCCAGTGGACAAATATTTAATAATAAGGTCAGTGTATGATGTCAGTTTGGTGGCTTGACACTTTGGGGCCCCAAAAAGGGTCCGACGGGTAACAATCACGGGGGGTACCAATCAAAAGCGACTACTGGTTCCGCACAAGTGGTAACTTTTGCAGAACATCCGGACCCAATTATGGATGTCGTTCGACCATCTAAGGGGCCTCGCCCGGGTAACGGCGCCCATAGCTTTTTGAGGATGTCATTCGACCATTTTTCTTTGTAACAATTGCAAATATATATTTAAAGTTTGGCATGGCTACATTTTTATACTTAAAGTAATAGGTTTAGTTTCGAATATTTTTATATTTTTTTTATTGAGACTCAAATTTAAAATTTTAGCGTCAGAAACAATTGTAATATCAATTAAATTATAATTTAAGACATTTGAAATTTAAATTTAATTGAAAACAGAGGCAGACACATGACCCAAAAAATCGTTGAACCAGGTCAAAATGCTACGTCCGGTGGCAATTGAGACTTTTCAGTCGACAGCACTTCCAAATTCCAATCCTTCTTTTTGTGGGACAAAAACGCAAATGGCTTCATCAAATCCTGTGGAGAGTTCGACAGGGCACGGGAATTTCAAAATGAAAAAGGGAAAGAGAAACCAAAGAGGCATAGAAACAGGGTGAAAACGGTGAGGCGGAAAGGTCACACCACATGTGGATGATGATGAATTGGCAACATCAACAACACATTGCTCCCCATATACTCTGCCATCAACCACTTGCCCCAGCCTTTCATTCCCGTCAATATATTTGCCACAAACATCCTAATCACCAGCTTAACTGCTTGACTTAAAACTTTAATTGCGATTCCATTGTTCAATTTTTATAATAATGCTGCTCATTTATTGGGGGACCTTTCTTTTTATTAATTCATTTCGCATATGCTTTTATGCGGTTCATTATCATTGCTGACCAACTGACAACTCGCAACGTAACTTTACATGATTAGAAATGTACGCAGCAACAAAAGATCCATTAATTCCCGTCCGTCAGCACTCGGCAGCCATAAAAGACATTCCATGTTCCCTGACCACATTCGAGGATTTAATTATCCAATCTTATTTCTCCATCTCTTCAGGAAAAATTTTGTTGCTTTATTACAGAAAATGATGCCTTCAAATGCCATAGTCAATGCCCTGGTGCCAGCGGTCATCCTCTAGGTGTCGATTTAAGTAACCCCATTTTCCCATCTGGAGGTTTATTTGCTCCTCTTGGTCCGAAACCGACACGATTCTAACTTCCAGTTAGTGTCCTTTAAAAAAAAGAGCCCATTTAGTTGGCATTTAAAGACCATAAAAGGAAAGTTGATTGATAATTGATTAGTGGTACAACCTATTCCGACGAGAAAGTGGGCTATTTGATGGCTGGCTTTCATAGTGTGGTCTGTCTTTTTCTTTTTTTTTTTTATGTTCTTCTTCTCTTCTCCCAGAAGGGAAGATGGCCCAAATAACATTTCAAGATATCTCTCATCATTGCTGGTCCTCACCAATACCTCCATCAAGTTGCACCCAACCCATGTGAGTAAAAGAAAAAATTACCTCATAATTAGAAAAACCAATCATTGGCATGTTACGGGCGCGAATTTTCTATGGGCAATGTCTACCGGAAACTGCAATAAGCCTGCTATTTGCTAGTCTCTATTGAAGACTTATCCATTTAGTGTAGGATTACGGGAAGGTTACGTAGATTCTGAACTTGCCTTTCAAGTTAAACGGTCTATTATTTGATTTCGCTTAGTTTGCCGGGAATTCATCTGATATTATTGCGGGAAAATGGAGTGTGACCTAAGCTAGAAACATTTTATTGAATATATTTTTATTTGCACTAAGAATAGAATTTTTCAATCAAAGTACAATATTTGAAAAAGAAAAAAAAAAAAAAAGAAAACTCGTTTGAATTGAAATCGTCAATGCTAAGGTAATGTTATGGTCGATTCTCTAAGGTCTCATCGCGGGACCAAAATAGTAAGGAAGATAACTATGATACCAAATTAACAATGATGGCATCTTAAAAAGGGACGGAAAATTGTTACGGAAACGTTGAGTGCCAAGTAGTCAAAAATTTCTATGCTAAAGATACTGCTCTGGACGTTTTGTTTTTAATCAATACGCAGCATTTTAATTTATGTTGCTTGATTTACTAATAAATTATTCAATTTTAAAATTTAAAATATTAAATTTTAACAGAATCTATATCAATAGAATCAAAGGGAGTTCATGATATTATCCAAATTGAAATGACATGTATTTATCTACTTTCCACCCCCATTTCGACTTAATGTTATGAAATTTTGGGCAGGTTTTGTTGCAATATATTCAACTTTGCTCAAGGTAAGCTGCCTAAAATTATGAAATTTTTAATCAGTTGCATACCTGCCTTAGAGAACTGAACCAGAAAGTTGTGCAATGTAGTGGACCAGACCACCTACCAATATGATTCATATCTATTATCCACTGAACTGAACCAATATGTTGTGCAATGTAGTGGGACGGACCACCTACCAATATGATTCATATACATTATCCTCTCTGTGGACAGGGAAAGTGTCCCCAAAATTTCCGAATGAATCTCATCATCATGACTCCTGATTTTCAATGCGGATTGGAATCGCCCCCCCCCCCCCCCCCCATTTTGCCACGTTGGGTAGAATCCAACCGAAGGTCTCAATTTCTTTGTGAGAACAATTAAAATGACAAATTCCATGTGAAACTCTTCAAGCGCTCTCTCTTTCTCTCTCTTACCCGCAGACACACACACACACAGGACTTTATATATACACTGGTCTCTGAGAACTTTTTTCTTCACACCTCGCCCTTTTCTCCCAACAGCTGTGATTAGAAACCCAAGATGGTTTCTTTCTTGTTCAAATCACGCTTCCTCTCTATTCTTTTCTTACTATCTCACCGTACGACAACAACACTGACAAATGCTGAGAAAGTTGAGATTTTCAATAGCAGTACCCTCAGTAATTTTAACAATGGTAACAGAACAACCAGTTTCGGCAGTGTCAGAAAACTAGCTGGCCAATGCAACTGGTTCCAAGGAAAATGGGTCTATGATGCTTCGTATCCTCTCTATGACTCCTCAAACTGTCCCTTCATAGATCAAGAATTCAATTGCCAAAAGAACGGCCGACCCGACAATGCTTACCTCAAGTATAGATGGCAACCTTTCTCTTGCAACTTACCCAGGTAATGTATAATTCAAATTCAGCAACCCTCGAACGTACATTTCTGGTTCTGATTCATCTGCGAAAAATTGAAATTGTGAATTACGTTTACAGGTTTAATGGGTTGTATTTCTTGGAAAATTTGAGAGGGAAGAAGATAATGTTTGTAGGTGACTCACTGACTCTGAACCAGTGGCAATCTTTGACATGTATGCTTCATTCCTGGGTTCCCAATTCTAAGATAACAGTCATTAGGAGAGACGGGCTAGCTTCAGTCACATTTGAGGTAAAAGTCACTGCTCTTAAATTTCACTCTCTTCTACGAAGGTAAAGTTTTTATTGCTTGTAACCATCATGATTAGCTTAGTAACAAGAACAAATAATTTGATATTAGGTGAATTAGATACGTGGTATCAAAGATGAATTTTCTTGAATATGTTTTTATGTTTCGAGTGGCGTGTCGCTGCTGCTCAGATGTCTACTAAAAAGTAACCAACCAGACCTCAGCCCCAGTGGCATGTGGCTTTAACTTGCACTTAATTAGGAAGAAAATCTCGTTATTGTTGGTCTTGCCAAAGAGACAAACGCTAGGTTCCTGTCAGTTAACTAAGTTGCACTTAAATGACTCAATGAGTTCCCTTTCTCCCTCCAAACAGAAAAAAAAAAAAATTTTGACTTTGCCACTTTCTTCATCTTATGTGTGGCTGTACTCTTGAACTTGAGCTGCCCCTGAGCTTTCGGGAAAAATTGTTTGCCCTTTCCTGTAACAATGAATGTGGATTTTAAAGCATTAAAAGCAAGCGTGATTGGTGGCAGTCCACTTTTCTGTTTGCCGGAGACATGTCGCCAATTGTTCAACTTTTATGCTGAGTGGTGATCGGGAAAAACAAAAGCAAATAAGTCTTGGCGGCGATAAATGCTTCAAAATTTAAACACCATTACATCCGTTCCATTCTTAATTAATTGTATTATGTGTAGGATTAAGAAACCCCATTATTATTTTTAAGGATGAAATGCATAATTAAGCTTCTCTCTCTCTCTTTTTTTTTTTTTTTTTTAACTTCTAGATTTATAAGGATTCCATGAATCAATTGAATCACAGGTTAAGGTGAAAAAAAAAATAAAAGGAAATAGCTGGATGAAGTCTATTCTTTGTACTTTTTCTTTCTGAATTTGGTTGACATGCGTTTCTTTCTTCTTCATTTTCTTTTTTTTTTTTTTTTTTTTTTTTTGTTTTTTGATAGCCAAAGTCTTTGTTGAAACTCCTATAATCGAATCTACATTGCCCCTGAAATTCTTCTCTCTCTCTCTCTGCCTTTTTTTGCTTTTCCCTAATTATTTTAGACAAATCCTTTCAAGCTTTAACTACTGACCAACTGGAGTCATGATCATGAGTTTTGATTGCACATGTTTCATTCCTTGGGATTTCGTTGAAACGGGTTCCAATCAATTGATATTGAAACAAATAGTCGCCATTATTATCCCTGCCGTGGCTCTCATTTCTGTTGTCCTATTATCTACGCAACGATGATAGGGGTAGAGGAGCAGTGAACAGAATGAACGAATTAATATTTAAATATTAATTATAATTTTTTTTAATTTTCATATTTATATCTAACAATCTAAATTCTGTTCCGTATTTTCCATATATTAATCTCGACCTTTGTCCATAACCCCATGTGCATCAAAATATATTGGATGAGCATGAGCGACCGACCGACCGACACAAGGCAACGACAAACGTCGACAATAAGCTAGACATCGACGGCTAATGTGAATTGTTTGAAAGCTTAGCCAGTTGTTCGAGACGGGAAAATTCCATGATTGAATAGCATTGCAGGTGGCGCCGTCTTAATTTCAAATGATAAATGAAGTGTCCAGTAAGTTACTATAAAGTAAAAGATTTATGGGGAGTATAATTAATTTTTATATTATATATTTATTATTTTTTATTATATTAATATTTTATATAAAATATTTTATTATTTATATTTATCCAAATTTATTATTTTTGACTTCACCTAAATAAAGTTTCTATTGGCCGGTCATCCCGGTTTCGTCAAAGTGGTGTCCAGAGTTTTACCTGACCCGTAAAAAGGTCAACCGTGAGACTCGTCAGTTAAATAGAGTAAAAAAAAAAAAAAAAAAGCGGGCGAATATGTCGTCAGATTTTTATTTGTCAAACCCAAACACAAAAGCCTGTATTGTACGACTGCGTTTTGGAATCTATTTTCCTGTGATTCTGATTTAATGAGTTAGAATATTAAATTTTGTGGCCAAAAAGATTAGCACAATATTCTAAATTTGGATGAAGGGTCATTTGGCATATTGACATGATGTCTTTTGGTGGTAACGACGAGACATTTGCATGGGACCTTGGTGGTAGGATATCAGATGTGATTTATTTATTTTTATAAATGTTTTCCTTCATTCGGCACAATTTTATCCGCTGGGCTTTCAGTGGACATCTATGAGATCTGATTGGGCCTAGATTCTCTTATTTCTGGCCCAATATAATTGTCCGATGATCGATCAGCATAAGCGTTCCGTTATACTTGCTTAAACGTGCTTATTATCATTTTTCTTTTTTTCTTTTTTTTGGCCTTTTCATTCTCTGCATCAAAACTATTACTATCTAATTAGCTTGTAAAGTCGTACACAAGTAACGGGCTTCTGTGTGGTTGTCCTGTTGAGCAGGACTATGGAGTCAAGATATTGTTACATCGAACTCCGTTCATGGTAGATCTCGTTAACGAGAAACCAGGACGGATTTTGAAGCTCGACTCTATAAACATTGGCAATGCATGGAAAGGCATGGATATGTTGATCTTTAACACGTGGCATTGGTGGACTCACACAGGAAGAACTCAACCGTACGCATTGAGTCAATGCTCTTCTTTTTTTTTTTAATTTTTTTCTCCTTTTTTTTTTTTTTTTTTTACCCCTATACGAAATTATTATCTAATATTTTGGTCTAAATTTTGATTTGGATCAAAGTGCTTATAATCAGTTTATGCTATTGCAGATGGGATTATATACAAGAGGGGAAACAGTTCTACAAAGATATGAACCGTCTCGTCGCGTTTTACAAAGGACTGACCACTTGGGCTAGATGGGTCAACCTAAATGTTGATCCTAGGCAAACCGAAAGTCTTCTTCCAAAACATATCACCCGAGCATTACGAGTAAGCGATTCCTATTGTCCCTTTTATTATCTCTATGGATTATCGTCTCTAAATCAGGAATTAGTGTGAAAAGCAAAAGCCCAATTCATTAATTTAACCACATGAAAGACCATTCGGTCTACAAAAGCATTGTTCTGCCAAAGAGAATCTCTGTTATTTTCACAAATTATCACATAATTCCAGAGGCAGAGATTGGAACGAACCATCAAAGTCGTGCGCTGGCGAGGCACAACCATTTCTTCGGAACAAGGTACCCAGCAGGCACACCTCCAGAATGGTTTGTTGTTAACAAGGTGCTGAGTCGGATTAAGAGACCAGTATACTTGCTAGACGTGACCACGCTCTCCCAATACAGAAAGGATGCACACCCATCAGCATACGGCCGCGGCAAAGGAACTGATTGCAGCCATTGGTGTCTTCCAGGATTGCCTGATACTTGGAATGAGCTTCTATTTGCAGCTCTCTTTAGTTGATGTTATGTTATGTTTATCAATATGTGTTGCGGGAGTTTAACTTTGTCAATTCTTAGAGCATCATTGTTTCGATGATAGGAATTAATAGTAGAGCCCCACTACAGGAAAAGGCCTTTGTAAATGGGACTCCGATAAGATTTTTTTTTATTTTTCCTTAATTTTTGGATGGGAGAACGTAGAAGTAAATAAGGATTACGCGTCTCCTCTCTGTCGGAAGAAATGCGTCCTCCTAACTTTTTCACTAATAATATTTATTTCTTCAATTTCAATTATGAGCTGGCAAGAACAGGACCGATGTGTTTTATTTCAACTATAAATTCCCATCACACATAATTTGATTTATTTCATTAACAGTTGTTTACTTCAGGAGTTTAGTCCTTGAAATTTTATTTTTAATTTATTTCAGTTTTTTTTAGTTTGTTTCAGTTTTAAGAACACTGATTTGTTTTTTTTTTTTTTTTTTTCTTTGACCCAGATTTAAGAACAATGATTAGAGCAAAAGAAATTGTCAAAAAAAAAAAAAAAAAAACTTTATTTATCCTGTAATAATCATACGGGGGCCAATGGGCGGACAGCCTGTTGCTTTAAGTAGGTGGTATAAAAAAGGACTAAAGCTACAAAAACGTGTCTGCTTCGTACGCAAGTTGCAACATGGCGGCTTGCGCGTCCACCGCCATCTAATCCAATAAAATAAATTAATACAGTAATAAATTTGTAATTAATCTAATGAATCACACGATAAAATTTTAGAAAATAAAACGAAAAGGAAAACAAAGGAAAGTAACGACGCATTCTTTCTCTGTGATTGGGGACATAGAAGAAAAAGAAAGAAAGAAAGAAAGAAAGAAAAGCACCATGTGCAACGGCGATTGCAGGCCTTTGGGCTTTCTTCTCGGCCTTCCCTTTGCCTTTCTCTCTCTACTTATCTCTATTGTCGGCGTTGTAATCTGGATAGTCGGGTTTGCTCCCTCTCTCTCTTTCTGTTCTTTTTAAGATATTTTAGCGCCCTTCTTTTTCTGGGCACGGGTGATTTGAGATTTTCTTGATTTTTTTTCATTCTTTTGTTAATTTTAACATTGGTGCACGAAAGTTTCTATCTTTTGGCTTATCCCTGCTTGCGTGGTATCCAATCTTCGGAATTGTGCAGGTTATTGTTGACTTGTATATGCCCTTGCTGTCTGTGCGTGACTGTGATAGTTGAGCTTGCGCTGGAGTTGATCAAGGCCCCTCTTCACGTTATCGAGTGGTTCACTTCTCATATTCCCTGTTGATTGTGTGGAGTTCTATAGATTTCTTTGGATTTCATTTACACTGGCAGTTTCTTTTAGTTTCATTCCCTTTGAAATCATCGTTGAGCCAATAGTGAGAAATTTAATGTCTTGATCCATAAATATGCCTGTACAGGGTTTGACTATTTGCTGTGATTTGTGGAATAGGTTCAATAATTTGTTTGACCCCACTCTTTGGCTTAACATGAGAATTCAGAATTCAGAAACCTTTGTAGAGCTTTTATTATTCCAATGATTCCTAGCCTGTGCGGTTTTCTCTTCTTTGTTGGTATAATTATAATGATTGTGGTGCAAAAGAAGTGAAACTGAATGCGCAGAGAGGCAACACTTTTCTAGATTTCTTTGCTGGAGTTTGACTTCATTTCTCTCACATCATTTCCTTTTCTCACGCGGATGTCACCATGGACTCTTTGAGTGGGTGATCAACACCCGGGACTTTGGTAATGTTCTCATCCCCAAGTATAGACCATGGATCAATTAGACTTTAGATATCACTCCATTGATGCCTGAATTCAAGAGAAACAGAGCATGATTATAGATGCATGATTTCAATGCTGTCTTTTTTTGGAATTACTGAAACTTGATAATGACACAATTTGGGGAAGAGACTGTAAAGCCCGATTCTTTGGTCTGCTGTCATTGTTCAGAGTCTGGCACATCCCCCTAATGATCTTCCAGCTTCCAAGTAGTCTTCCTGTTGTACCATACCTCCCTCTCCCGCGGGGGTTATTTTTTCATGCCAACCACAGCTAGGCACAAAATATTCTTCCTTCAAAGCGTCAGTCTTTTTTCTTGAGTTCCTGCAAGTTCCTTGCATCTAGGCTTCCAAGTTATGCCAGCTTTTGGTACCGCCATTACTCTTCAAGTAGCTTGACTCTCCGATATCAATGTC